>JAVJIF010018148.1:0-71391 GCA_038442645.1 Agave tequilana | reverse complement strand
GGCTCGAATCCTTTTGCATGTACCCTAGTCTCTGTGTGTGTGCGTGTGGACATTTCGTTTCAGCTACCTACATCAAACCATAATTAGGAAAAAACTCACTAATAAAATTTAATTCGCTTCAGCCACGTCCTTTTTTAAAGAAAGGATGCACGCCCACGTGTCAAGTGCAGAAGCGTTACTGAGAGTCGCATGCAAACGTGTCGAGTGCAGATGCGCTGTTGTGCACGTTTAGAGAAGTAAAAAGACTTAAATGTCTACCCGTAATATTAAGCTAAAGCTCTTTTTATAGTCGCAGTCCCCACAAAAATGCCATATATCTGAGTCTTTATTAGGACCGTGATCATGATCACAGTCCTCACAAAAATGCCATGTTTCTGAGTTTTTATAGGACCACGATCATAATCGTAGTCCTCTTTATTAGGATTGCGACCATAATCACAGTCCTTATAAAAATATCATGTTTTGAGTCTTTATTAGAATGTCACAATCCTCACAAAAATATCATATTTTTGAGCTTTATCAACATTGCGACCATGTTCGCAGTCCTCTTTATTAGGACTGCGACCATGATCACAAAAATATCATATTTTTGAGTCTTTATAGGACTGCGACCATAATTACAACCCTCGTTATTAGGAATGCTATCATGATCGCAGTCCTTACAAAAAGTTCTTACTTTTGAATCTTTATTAGGACTGCGACCATGATCGCAGTCTTCATAAAATATCCTATTTTTGAATCTGACTCTCTCCCTGCCATGTGACCAATTCGATTCAATCCCCTTTATCATCTCAAAATTGAGATGAATAATCCATGGTGCTGAAGTTGCTTGAGATGAGACTCACCTGCAATGAAATGCATACTTTCTTCAGGCTAAGCAATGAAGAATAACGTTCGAGAAAAAGGTAACAAGAAAAATAAAATTATATGAAAAGAAGGGTCTGATCTGTCTGATTGCTTTTTGCTTACGTGAATGAGTTTAAGGCCAACAAATTATGAAGCTGAGTTTTTTTCCTAATTATGTTAAGAAATATGTGGCTGTAGCAATTTTTTCATACATACATACATATATATATATATATATATATATATATATATATATATATATATAATATATATATAATATATATATATATATATATAGACTTGTGTAACTCTGGAAAGATTCGAGCCCAAACCCTTCCCACTCAAATACAATTATACATCATCTGAATACAAGATTCATTCTATTGAAGTTGATCTATATTACTTCAAGTATCTATAAACCAAAATCAAGTATTTTAAATACTTTTTGCCCATGTATCTAGGAAGAGAAAATGAATGGCCTAAATAGTGAGTTGGTTAGTTTAACGGTGCAGAACATTTGAAACCTAACAAAAATTAGTTTGTAGGGATTTTTAAATGTTTATATCATGACAAATGGCCAGATCGAGAATTTGTTTGTCTAAAGGCATAGATCAAATCAACTCACTGCCTTCGGCCGTCCATTTTGCGTCGATTGATGGATGGGTAAAAAGTATTCAAAATACTTGATTTTTTATTTTTAGTTACTTTAAATAATATAGATTAACTTCAATGGAGTGGATCTTTTATTTGAATGTTGGATGTTGGTATTTGAGTGGGAAAGATCCGGCCTCGAGTCCTTCTGGAACTACATAAGTATGTGTGTGTATTATCCATTCGAGTATCCGAGGCCGGTTAGTGCACCTGACTAATCTCATGGGCCTGTGTACCCAGGCCTGGGAAGTTTCCCTACAATGTCTGGGTAAATCGTGGGAAATAATTCCCGAGGAAATGCCCATCAAGTGATTTGAACTGGCGATTAGCTGGAGAGCAAACCAACAATCTAACTAGTGGAGCGCTTCATTGAGGACACACACACACACACACATCTCTCTGTATGTGAAAATGATCCTGTGAGAAAGGTTCTCAATCTAAGCTTCATGAGAACTCCACAATGAGTCATTCCGCAAATGATCCGAAACGTTTATCTTGATCTTCTTACTCAAATTAGGCTAATAATAAAAAAATCAAGAGATTCTAAGTATGTTTACTTGTGCATTAAGTGATTACACAAAATATGCTTTATTAGCCGTAGAAAAAAATGTCATTCAATAGACAAGTAAAAAAGCTAGGAACCACTTGATTTTTCATTATTAGTCTAATTTGAGTATGCAAATCAAGATAAATTCTTCCGATCATCCGTAAGGTGGCCCACCGTGGAGTTTTCACGAAGCTTAGTGTGAAAACCGTTCTCATAGGATCATTATATATATACACTATATGAAGATATTTTAGTGAGAATTGCGCTCACTATAAACTTCGTACGAACTCTACTGCGAGCCACCCCGTGGATGATGATCTGAACCGTTCATCTTGATATACATACTCAAAGTAGGCTAACAAGAAAATTCACGTGATTCCATGCTTTTCTACCCATTCATTAAGTGGTTACACAAAATATGTTATATCAGCCATAAAAAAGATATCATTTGGTGCATAGGTAAAAGGTTTGAAATCACATAATTTTTTATGGTCTAATTTGAATATATAGATCAAGATGAATGGTTCAGATCATCCATGGGTAGCTCACCATGGAATTCCAACAAAGCTTATTGTGAGTCACGGTTCTTGCTAGAATACCTCTGTGTGTGTAGGGGGGATTTTGTTCAGCCAATTATGTCAAACCGTAATTAGGAAAAAACTCACTCACAAAATTTAATTCGCTTCAACCACCTTCTTTTTAAAGAAAGGGCGCGCACTATGAAAAAGACTTAAATGCCCCCCGCAATATTAAGTGCTAAGGACTGCGAGCATGATCACAGTCTTTACAAAAATGTCCTGTTTCTGTGTCTTTATTAGGAATACGATTATGATCGCAATCCTCACAAAAATATCAAATTTCTGAGTCTTTATAGGACTGCGACCATGATCACAATTCTCTTTATTAGGACTGCGACCATGATCGCAGTCCTCACAAAACGTGTCATATTTTTGAGTCTTTATAGGATACAACCATGATCACAGTCCTCTTTATTATGACTGCGACTATGATCGGTCACAGTTCTCACAAAACTGTCTGATTTTTGAGTTTTTATTAGGATTGCTATCTAAGAAAGCATAATTTCTCAGCCCATATTGGAAGTGCGACAATGATCGCAGTCCTCACAAAATGCCCTAATTTTCAATTAATAAAAAAACTGCGACCATAAATTGTAGTCATTATATTAGTATCGCCATCATCAGAAGACCCCTGTTCATCGACATCGAATGATACTCAATGCTTTTCAAATCTAATAGCACATTGATCATAAACACAAAAAAAAAAAACTTATCGCTAGCACGAACAAACGAGATCTGCAAATTGTCGATCTCAAAAAAAATTTATTCCGGGAGCTCCCCTCCTATGACTCCCGGGAGGGGCTTACTGCCCCCTTCCAACCCCTTGTGATCCGCGTATTACTCTGCATTAGGGTCAGGATTAAGAGGAGAGCAACGTCGGAGGCGATGGGGAAAGGTAAAGTGAAAATGAAAATAAATAAAGAAGTGGTGGTTGGGAAGAATCAATTTATGCGGACATGGATGAGGCTGTAGCGAATATAAATAAGGGATTAGTTTTTTCCTAATTATGAAGAAAAATACGTGACTATAGCGAATTTTTCCCATAAGAAAAAGAGAACAAGTCAATATTATAATAGTCAAAATATTAGACAAAGTTTTGGATCAGAAGGATGGTACAGTTTTGGATCAGAAGGATGGAACAAGTCTATATTCACAAGGGGATAATTATCTAATAGTTTGACTTAACTTTTTTCAACTAAATAGTCCAAAACATGCTTGCCCACTATACTATATAAGTAATCTATGCCTTGCGATCATTTCATAACTTGATTTTTGACAAATCTTTTTTACAAGCTCAAAATTTGTATCTCCGACTATATAACCGCTTTAAACTCTTGCCCTTACCCTGATCTTGAATATTTAACTCTTTACTTCTTTCCCTAATAGGTAATTTATAAATCATATTTATCTTACCCTTGCGTAACAAGTAAAATTTTTCTTTCCTCTATCGGGAAAATGAGTACTTTTAACGACTAAAACTTATTTTATTAGAAGAAGAGAATACAAAGTCTTGAAAAAAAATTCTTGCAACAATTTTAAAGTTTTCACTTATTCATATGTTAAGGTTATACAAGAGTATATAACCGATAAGAAAGCACAATTTCTTAAAAAAATTGTACTATTTTGTGGCGCAATTATTTAGCAAATAAAAATATATGAAACAACAAATTATAATTTATCAGGCAACATATTATTTATAATTCATAGAAATGAAGATTGAAAAGTGAACGGAATCATACATTTTGCCCTAGATTAATAATAATAATAATATTATTAACATTTTCTTTTAAAAGGTAAACATGTAAAAACGTAGGGTAAAGTACCCTTAACCTTACCCTACCCGTCTAGATAAATGGATAAGAAACCTTTACCTTTACGCTAAAAATATAGCGTAAACATGTTTACCCTTACCCATTGCCACCTCTACTATAAACAAATTAAATTCTAGTTACGCAGTTGTCACTTATATTAGATAATTTTCATTTCAATTACATAGTTATCATCCATATTACATGCTTAACCTCTTATATTGTATAGTTATCGTATCGTTTGTAAGGTACAGCCATCATTTTATATAACTAGTAAAATTTAGCAACACTATGATGCAAGTTTGAGGAAAATATCACTTACATAAAAAAATGGAATTAAATGTTAACACGAGATGAACCAACTTGAGGTGTTGGTGCATTGTTCATCAAAATTCACAAAGAGACAATACATGTATGCACCCCGCTTGCCAAAATAATAAATAAAAAGAAGAATCCGTCTCTATTTCTGGACTGAATTTAAGAATTAGTGCTAAATCTAAACATATTTATGTCTCTTATTTTTAGAAAAATAGAACCAAGCATGCATGAAATGGGAAAGATCTTATTACCATTCACTAGCCCTCTAAGTGAAAATTAGTATTACACATTAGAATGTCCGCTAGGTGTTGAGATTGCAACAAGGATTATGAAATCAATTAAATGTTGGGATTTAGGTCGAGCAAATAGTCCCACATCAGCTCGACATGGGGATGATTTTGGGTTTATAAGAATTTGGATAACTCTACCAAAAGGTTATTCTTTTAGGATAGTGCTCTAAGTCCTTCAATTGGTATCAGAGGCATGCTCAAAACTTAGTCCTTATATAAGGCGTGGCCTGTGACACGCAGTGAATAGTCGGATCTTGATGACGGCTAGACATCGGGACGGTCTTTTTAGTCCTTCATTGAGGAGATCATGTATTTAGCTGATTCAAGTGGGCAAAACTTTGACAATTTTCAGTCAATATTTTTAGATTGATCCTTAAATATGTCAGATTTAGGCTCAAGGTACTTGGCCTAAGGAGCCCAAAGGACTTCTTCTAGCTAGTAAATATTTAATCGTGCTAGCTGAGGGATTTATGCAATAAATAGGAGTCTTTATTGTCATATTTGAATGGACAAAACGTATTTAGTCTTGTCTAAGCAACGGAATAGAGATTTAAATAACCGAAATTTATAGTTACTTTTAACCGCATTGAGAGAAACTTATTGTAGTTGGTTTTGACACAAAACTGTGCAGCTGATCTTTAACAGATATCATCAAATGTGTAGCTTGATCTAGAAGAGAACTTATTGTATTCTACGCCAAAATGAACATGACGAGAACAATATGTCATCCTAACAAAGTTAAAAGAGCGCAGGGGAGACCGAAGAAAATATGGATGGAGGTAATACGACAACATATAGAGGTTAAAGGTCTTAGTGAAGGCATATTGCTCGAGAGGAATGAGTGGAGAAAGCTGATCCATATGTCCGATCTGACGTAAGTCTCTTTTGGTTCATATAGCCTACCCCCAAATACTTGGGACAAATGGCTTAGTAGTAGTTGTTGTTGAAACGAAGCGATGCTGCAAAGGCAAGGAACATCAATATGCAGGTAATTATCAACTCAATGCAGCAGAAGGTTAAGTGACAAAATCCCAACAAGCCATATCAATCGCGCGTAATAAAGAGTAAGGTGCTCTCAGTCAGTCGATTGAGCAGCTGACCGACAACTGTGAGAACACATTGTGTTCTGACAGCGGTAGATGAACGGCCGACCAGCAACCCTCAACGCCTAGAATTCTAGTAGTTGGGCGGTTGACTGGAAGGCCAATTTTGGCCTGTTTTGTCTCAAACAATTATATTTTGTATTTCTATTTTTGTATAATTATATCTTACTTTATTTAAGTTGATCAATATTTTAACAACTGAGTTTACTCTCAAATTATTTCTACCATAATTTTATAAATAGGGGTCATAGTTGAGAATTTCATACAAGAATTTTAGAAGATTTTGAAAAGACTTTTGACTTAGAAAATTTGTGTTTAAACTTTTGAAAATTAAAAAAAAGCTTTTGGAAAATTTAAGTTTCAAGCTTCAAATTTATAGTTCTTCATGGAAATTTTCTCAAGTGTTTTCTTAAGAGTTTCATTTCAAAGTTTCTACTTTTCTCATAAACTGAAGCTATCATTTCTATCTATTTTTTTAGGATTTCTTATTTTTTGAGATTTCTAATTTGTGATTTTTGTGATCACCAAGTGGTGTACTTTCTCAAATTTCTTTGCGCTACCCTCTTGTGTAAGTATTTGCTTTGTGATTAGTAGTCAATTTTGCATCATTATCATCATATTTCCTACCAAATTATGTTAATTATGTTACTAATAAATTTCTTTTGAGTATTTTGCAGATAATTAAAAGGTCAAGGGTAACATTGTAACATAATTTTGATTTTTCAGCTATTTTTCAGATTATTAAAGGGTTTTCTTGAGAAGTAAGAGAGATCCTTCAAGATGGGGAGATTAATCCTAAAAATAAGAGGATGAAACTGGACTAATGCTAGCCCAAGTGCGTGAAGAATTAGATATTTCCCGGAGTTTCCCTTCTAGAAGAGAGACAGCTGGAATTGGATCAAGGCATCTTAGCCTAATAAAGTTGCAAAAACGCGACGGCAATCTTGTGGATAGAACCGCAGATCTTGAACACGTGTCCCCTAGTTTCGTGCTCCCCAAGGCTCTTCATCCTATAAATATCCTGTAAAATCACTCGAGAGAAAGACAGAAAATAGAGAGCAAAGTATTTTCATTACTTGTGCTACTCTAGTTGTACTTATTCTCTTTCATCATTGCAAACTGAATCTAGGTTTTAATTTCCAGAAATTGAGTGGGGGAAGAGAGAGTGCTATTGTTATTAACTCAGTGACAAATCAATACAATGACTACTTCCTTGCTCATTGCTCTTTCTTGCATTTTCTATTTTGTACTTTTTGATTCATATCTCTAACATTTGCTAACATCTTTAACAAGTTTTCATTCCATGCTTTTTATTCATGTTTAACTAATTTGCTTCTTGCATGACTCACTAACCACTAACTCACTAACCCTAACTACTTGAATGATAACCCACATGAATCTATAGCATGCCAATAAGTCTTGTGCAAGTAAGAGTTATGGATAGCTTATGATGAAGGGTTTTAACTCTAACTCTCTAACAAGCAATCTAACGCTCATATTTTATATTCTAACTTTATGTTTTTGATGATATATTGATTGCCTAACTTGCTTATTTTGACTTGGAGAATACCGCTCATCTTTACTGATATCGATAGTGCACTTGTTTCTCACCCTAATCTCGCTTTAAAATGGATCTTGATAGGGTGATGTTCAAATTTTTGCCGTGTAATACAAAGTGGAGGGTGAAAATTTTTCATTAGAACACCATATGACTAATTCTTAATGCACAAAACTCATGAAGGCCAAGGATCCATTGTGAGGCCCTATCTGCAAGCAAATTAACAATTAGTAAGGTTCATTAGTAGAAGGTTAGCCATGCGATCTTTTTCATTTTTTACAACTAAAACTTTTCAAGCAATTTTCCTTTAGAAACTTCTTCAAAATTCTTCAAACTCTTTTTACATCTCTTTTTTCAAAGTTTTCTTTTTAAAACTTCTTTAAAAACTTTCTTTTAGTTTCTTTAAGCCTTCTCTTTCTTTTCTTTAGTTTTCAATCATTGCTTTCTCAAATTCTCATTTCTTTTCTCTTTTGTTTCAACTCGCTTTCTTACTCACAACCAAATCACTTCATCGATTTAACACTCTTTATTCTTTCTTTCTTTTGTTTTTAACTAAAAATAAAGGCCCATATTTTGAAGAGAACAAAGTAAGAACCGGATAAATCTTCTATCACTCTCCCTCCCTATGGATATGACTCGTTTTACCATTTGATTAGGACGAATAGTTCGGAAGGACACAAATATAACTACTGAAGAATATAACTCTCATCAATAATGAACTCTTAACTCTGGTGCTATCATTTCAATACACTTTCCTTTTGCTGAACAAAATTTTTGGCAGGGTAATGGTTTTAGCTTTGTTTCTCGATCTGAATGTTTTCTTTTCTGTTTTAGGTTACAGGTGTTGGAAGTAAGGAAATAGCAGCTGCAATGACATATAAGTGGTCTTGAGCATCTTCTCTAGAAAGTAGAGACTAAGTACCCTTAAACTTGCCGCGTTTTCTAGGCTTCTGTTACGTTTTCACGACAAGGTTTAGTGCACTACTGACAAATTTTATTTGCAGGTTGCTTGCTTTGCAAAAAATTTGCTCTCTGCAACAATTTTTTTTCTTGTATACCACACTCATATTACTGCTAATAAACAAACAGTAAAAAGCCTGTTGAAAGTTAAAAATTGGTTTAGACATTTGCATCTTTGGGCACGTGTCTTTACAATTCATATACTTTACTGTTGAAGAGTGCTGGAGCAAGGTATGTGAGCATAGAATATAGAATAGGATTCACTCTTTGGTTGATTTATCCCTTTGAGTGAATCTTTTTTGATATATTCTGTACATTTACATAAATTGATTTTAAGGGCATCACCCAGATAAACAAGATAAGGTGGGATTTCATCACCCTTCCTTAACCCAAAATAACTTTCCAAGCACTCACAATCCCAAGCCTAATTTAAAAAATTGATAGACGTTGGCCTCTAGGGACATCCAGACTTATTAGGAGATTAACTGAGGGTGGAACTTATTTTGAATCTTACTCTTATAAAATCAGTGTCTAAGGTTAGGGATTTAGAGGTTAAGTCTCAAAAATATCATGGTTTAGCGTAATTAAGGCCCGTTACTTACGCACGGATACCACCCACCGTATTTTGCCCTTACCTAGCTGATTAACTTGTGGTCGGATTCATACAACAATCTCCCTGTAAAATTGCCCAGTTAGGAGTCGTCTAGGTCTAGGTATCCTAGACTAGGCTTGGAAATTATTTTCTTTTTTCTTAATTTATTCTTTTTCTTTTTACGTTTGTTTTTTTGGGTGAACGTTGTTTGTGTTGTGCATGCAAGAGTGGTCCAGGGAACCAATTTCATCAAGGTTAGTTAGGAACACTTCACTTGCGCCTACACCACCTCCTATTCCGATCATGGCCAGCCATGTGTCGCTTCAAGATAAGTTTTACCTGATTAGAACATCACTTCCCTTCTGCTTCCACTTACCAAGACCAATGGTAATAATTTTGAGCTAAAACCCCAATTTATAAACACCCTTCCTAGATTTCATGGCATGGATTCTGAGGACGCATATTTCTTTATTTTGGAGTTTGAAAAAGTATGTTTGATAATGCAGATTCCCTAGCAGGGGGAGGACCGTAAGATTGAGATTCATCACCTTTGCTCATAAGGATATAACCAAGAGGTGGCTGTATAGCTTACCCGTCAGTTCGGTTTCATCTTGGGATGACTTTGTTAAGGTTTTCCTTAAAAAATTCTACCCAACCCATAAGACCACACTCATCAGGAAAAATATAATACAGTTTAGAAAAGAGACCAATGAACATTCTGAAAATATTTTGAACGGTTTAAGTGTTGGCCCAAGGCCTTCCACCCTAGTTTTGATGATGATTAACTCATGTAGTTATGTTTACTAATATTTTGTGTTGTTTAAGTTTCAGATTATTAACCAAGATATTAGTTGGTGATTAGCTTCAACAAGGAGTTTAGAAGCTTTTCATGTGATTCCAGGGCCAAAGGATCAAGATCATACCTTGCCTAGCTCATGGATCACGGTGTTTGTGGATCGAGTCGCCTTGAAGATGAAGGTCATCAAGAAGACTTAGGTATCCATAGTTTAGATAGTGTGTTTTAGATCCATTTGTAAAGCTTAGTATAGTTGATATGCTCAAGTGCACAACACACACAAGATTTATGTTTTGGATTTGGTTTTCATGAATAGATTGATCAAAATAAGTTTACATGGTTTATATGTATAGTAGATGTATTCTAGTTATACATACATGCTTAAATGACTTATACAAACTTATTTTGACTTTCCTATTCATGTATTGAAAATCCAAGTTTGATAAAATCAAGTTTTGTTTTTGATAAAATTTGCAAGACTCAAAAATGAATTGATATGATTGATATATGTCTTGAAATTTTTATCACAAGTTTGTTTATCAAAGTAAAATGATAAAACAATTTTTATGGAATGTTCAGAAAAGATAAAAGATTTTTCAAAATATTTTTAAACTGTTTTTCTGACCCAGATTTCTGTTCCAGACTTCAATCAGTCGACTAGTCAAACTGACATAGTCGACTTGGGACGAAGTCGGTCGACAGGGCCGGTCGACTGACGTGCACAGATCTGTGCACGTTTGGCAGCTCTGGGACGGTCGACCCGGGTGGTCGACCGGGTCTGAGAGCAGTGCTCTCTGTTTGTTTGGGCGACCGTGCGGTCGACCGTGTTTGCCCAACGGTCACATTTCTGACCGTTGGTGTAACGCCCCGATCCGGCGGGTACGGAGACGTTACTGCAACGTATATACGCAGGTCAGAAATACCATCACGTATATACGCTAAGTATCAGTACAGGCAAGAATCAGAGTACGGAAGCAAGTGGTGCATTATACATTCCAACATATGAGTACAATTACAAAGTTATCACCAGAGGTGATCCAATATTACATGAATATTACATCACTGATATGCGCAATTGCGAGAATACAAAGGATGTACAAGTATGAACAATACAAAAGGAACTCACGAGTTTACAAAAGGAAAACTCGAGAGGCACACAGGGGGGCCTGGAAGAAAAGGGCTTCGGATGGTCCGCTGGAGACCCAAGCTACCGCTGCGCCACTCTGATCAACAACTGGGGGAATCCACACGCTCCAAGCTCCATAACCTGGACATGAGGATTCAGGGGAGTCAGATAGAACTCCCCAGGCGAGTGGTGATGCGGAAGCCAAGTGGCGAGCATAGGTAAGCATGCAGGAGCAAGTAGATATAAAACAAGAGATGAGTAGTAAAGTAGATAGGGCAACACCAGATATCTCCTAAACTAACATAAAACCGATAAAACTGATTACGAGCAAAACCGATTGTACCAGCTTAGGTCACGGCCCATGAGACTAGTACCTCGAAGGAATAATCCAAATACGGAAACCCTCATCTATATACCTTTATCCCATGTCACCGTAATCCGAGCGCGTACAACCCGAGTTACAAAACAACACATCAAATTACATAATGGTCATAACAGGAGTACATAACAGGAATAACAGGAATCTTAATAAGCATAACGGGAGTTCATAACAGGCATAACAGGATACGTTGTTGGCATCTTTTATTATTATTACTCGTCTGACCCATATATCTAGGTATGTGTCCTGGTGTACATCTCAACACACATACATCCATATATAAGCAAGCCGAGATTGGTTATTGGAAGCTGATGAAGAACTGATAGCTCCTCTTATAGTAGTTCCCGACCGCCCGGGACACAGCCATTTGGGGGCCTTAAATCCCCCTAACACGCATCTTCTGAGGGCCTTAAATCCCCCTAACACGAATCGTCAGTTCTGGTATTCCACTACTATAAGCAAGGCATCATACCGGCATCCATCACTTCCTCCCATTCCCCGTGCAAGTTGTCCTTTTTATGGCTTGTTAACAATATTATCAGATTACGGGAATGAGTAGGATCATAACTTGTCATAACAGGAATCATAACGGGAATCATAACAGGAATCATAACAGGCATAACTAGAGTACATAACAAGAGATCAGGTACTACATTTCCGTAAGGTGATAATCAAGAGTAGAGAGTTATTCATAACAGGTATCAGGTTTTATCAAGCCAATGACAAGTGTTCATGACAGGAGGTATAACAAGAGTTAGTGTCAAGTAGTACCATGTCGGGTGTTAGATGATAACACGTCAGTTGTCAGGTGATACAAATAGGTGTTAAATAGTAGCATGTAAAAGACAGGTATGAAGTAATGGCATGACATGTCAAGTGTCAACATATCAGGTAAATACATGGCATGTGATAGAATAGTAGCTGAGCACAATCAAGCGGAGCTGAGCAAGCTGGAGTGTACAGACAGCAAATAATATTTAACACTGGAGCGTCTGGCAAGGTTACCGGGACAACTCGGCTTAAGGTGCGAGTAGGAAATCCGGCAGCATCTTGCCTAAACGAATCTAGTGATAAAGCGCTGAACGCTGATCATGATAACCAGGCGGAGCTGAGAGACCTGACGGTCCCAATCACTTTCCTTTCGAGATAGTGAGAGACCGAAGGCTGAATGAGAAACCTGACGATCCCAATCACGTCTCTTTCGAGATAGTGAGAGACCGGAGGCTGAAGGGTCCAGAGAAACCTGACGGTCCCAATCACGTCTCTTTCGAGATAGTGAGAGACCGGAGGCTGAAGGGTCCAGTCATTGGCACTCGGCCATACACAAATACAGGGACTCAGTCCAATACATAATACATGAAAACATGGAATAAAATACATGTCGACCCGACAAGCGGGGAAACCCAAATGGAGGCAAGAGCGAGGACACTCGCCTAAGTCATTAGAAAACATAGTGAAATCCTCGATCCGGAATCCAGGGAATCAACGCGTCAACGCGTTAGAGAAAAAGTGATAGAGAGAGGGGAAATCAAGAGAGAGAAAGGAAAGAGAGGGAGGAGAGAGAACGTGAGAGCTAGAGAGAGAAGTCCATGGAGAGAGAGATTGTAGAGGGGGACGTGGGTTGAGGGTGAGACGCGGGAGTCGCAGACGCGGGAGTCGCGTCGCAAAGGTACCACAAACGCGGGGTTCGAGACCCGCGTTCAAGTCAGGACGCGAGGAGAACGCGGACGCGGACGTGGGTTCTGCATCGCGTTAACACAAGAAGAACACAAACGCGGGAATGGGATCCGCGTTGCGTTGACATGAGAAGGTCACAGACGCGGGCATGAGCTCCGCGTCGTGTCGATGCAAGAACGCGAAGGCCGCGTTATACAAATGCCAAGAACGCGAAGACTCGCGTTAGGAATTGCCTGGACGCGGGAGTGAGATCCGCGTCTAACAATCAACAGATAGAAAGAGAGAGACAGGGAAAAGGTGATCTCTTTGGTGGTGGTGTCGTTGCAATTGTCACCGAAATGATTACCAGAATAATCGTAAACGATTACCAGAATAATCATCGGAGATGTTGCCGACGAAGAGGAGCTCGGCCCCAATCCAAAGGAGGTGGCCGGCCCTTGAGAAGGTGAGGGGGGTGGTGGTTTTGTGGAGAGGTTTTAATGGTGGTGGTATATTTTTGGAGAAGGTAATGGAGAAGGTGGAGGCTTTGGTGGAGTTGTTGAAGTTGTGGTGGTCTAAATGGAGGTGGAGGAGGAAGAAGATGAAGGTAGAGAGTTGGAGAAGTTGTGGTGGAGATGAAGGAGGAGTTGGTGGTGGGAAGGGTGGTGAAGTGGGTTCCTTGGTGTTTTATGGTGGAAAAGAGGAAGAAGAAGATGATATGGAGGTGGTGTTGTTGTTGGAAATGGAGGAGGAGATGAAGGAGAGAATGATGGTGGAATTTGTGGTGAAATGAAGGAAAAATGGTGGAGAAATGGGTGGCCAAAGGAGCATGGGGCTGTTTTCCTTGCTCTCTGTTGGTGGCTGCAGGAAACAAGGAAGAAGAAGAGAAAAAGTGAAGAGAGAGAAGGAAGTGGGGTGATTATATAATGGGGAAAATAATAATATAATAAGGCCATCCAATCAAAAGAGGCTACACAATGGGACTTGCGTCCATGAAATGAATCCTGCGTCCTCATGAAATAAATCCGCGTCTGGGCAAAAAAACCAGACGCGGGGATTATCTCGGCGTCCAGGGAAGGTGCAAAAAGGCTGCGTTTAACAAAAGGACAAAAGTCATAATGACTTGATTGGAGTTGATCTGAAATGCATTAAATGCAGTATGGAGAGGATCTCTGCATTAAATGCAGAATCCTAGGTTGGTGAAACTCGCGTCTAGCGAGGAGAGAGAAAAGTGGAAAAATATCTGGGTACTATTCCGGTATCTGGGAAAACACCGAAAACTCCGGAAAAGTCCAAAAAATAAAGTAGCTTGGAAAGCCTCCCAAAATTTTCAAAAATAATAAATATTATATAAAGATTTTTGGTGAAATTAGTTTTCAGAAATTCAATCCCATTTTCAAAATAAAAATCCTAAAATCAACCGTCAATACCGGTCTACACCGGGTCGGCCGGATTTTGATAAAATCAGAAAATTCTCAGAAAAAGTATTTAGATAGAAAATATAATTTTAAGAAGTTATGG
This sequence comes from Agave tequilana, assembly GCA_038442645.1. Lineage (NCBI taxonomy): Eukaryota > Viridiplantae > Streptophyta > Magnoliopsida > Asparagales > Asparagaceae > Agave > Agave tequilana. The sequence goes on along the minus strand of JAVJIF010018148.1, from coordinate 56,662 downwards.
GAAAGCCCTTTCTTGAAATTCAACTCCGTTTGTAAATTAAAATCCGGGAATCAGTCAGCGGCACTGGTCGACACCGGTTTTGAAGAATTTCAATCTAATTCAGGAAAGTTTCAGAAAATCATAAAAAATCTAAAATATTGGAAAATGATGTTTAAAATTAAAATCGGTCAAATCGGAATAGCAAAAAGACCAAATCGAGCAATTTACTAGGATCGGGCTCCCGGTCCAGACTAGGGCTGACTCTGAGTCCGTGAATCCGGATCCAAGACAAAACGATCATATAAATAATTCAATATACAAAACAAATACAGGAAGCAAATCGAAAAATACGATCGAAAAATCTGAATACGCAACTAAGTACGTATTCCGGGAGCGGGCTGTTACAGTTGGCGGTCGACCGGGCCGGTCGACCGTTAGCCTGTCAGGCTGCCACATCAGCCTAACGGCTAGTTTTCTGTTTGGCCTATATAAACCCCATTCATTTGGGATTTTGGTTAAGATTTTTAGAGCTAAAAATTCCTGACTTCTTCAGTGTTTTAAATAAGTTTTGAAAAGAATTTTTGTGCTAAAAAGATTTCATCTTTATTGTTTTGGGTTTTGGAAAATCAAAGAGAACTAGGTTTTGGGATATTGTATTGGTTTTCATTTTCTATCATTTACAAGAAATTTCCCAAGTAGTTTTTCTTTGTTGCTTGTTTCCAAAAACACCTAGTTTCCACACTTGAGCTTATCTTCTATCCTAATCTATTAGGATCTTGTTTTGTAGAAAAGAGAAAAGAAAGAGAGATTGAGTTTATGGTCTTTGGAACCACTTGTTGTAAACACCCTTGTTCTTTGTGTATCCCTCTTTGGTAGAGTTGATCGGGTGATTGGTTTTCTCCCTCTAGTGAGAGGTGGAGTTTGGTTGTAAACCCTCTTCGGTAGAGGTGTTGTGGTTGTTTGGCTACGGGCCTACCCCTAGGTTGTGAGGCGGTGTTTGAGAGAGGAGTTCGGTACTCCCTTGTTGTAAAAATCCTTCTCGGTGAAGGTTCCCTCGGTGGGAGTCCTCGGTGGACGTTATAGTGGATTGAAAATCCTACACGGTGGTGTAGGCGGGGATGTAGAGCAAGGTGCTCGAATCTCGAAACATATCTTGTTGTTTGCGTTTGATCCACTTGTCTCTCAACTCTCTCTCTCTCTTTATATTGTGCAAAGCATCATATTTCATTCATATCATACATATCATATTTGCTTGTGTATTGCCTTGCATCTTTCATATTGCTCATCCTTATATGCTTGGCTTGATTGTGTGTGTGCCTCACTTATACTTAACCACAAGAGCTTCACATAGCACCTCAACCCATTCAAGGGGAATCAAGAGGAGTTAGTCCAGAGCCCTTCACGGAAATTCGGCTACACTTGTGTGTTGTATTAAGTGTGATTGCAAAATTTGCATTAGCTTCCGCATTTAGCGGATTTAGTTCCTTGATTAGCACTTACACCTATTCACCCCCCTCTAGGTGTTTTTCAATTGGTATCAGAGCTAGTGCTCCTGATACTTAGGCTTAACATCCTAGGAGTGAGATCCATTTGTTTGCTAATCTTGTTTGCGTTTGCTTGTTTGCACACATATAGTTTACATCCATGGACTTCATGACCCCACCTAGTTTTGACCCTTCCAATATTCTTATTTGGAAGATTAGAATGACTGTTTATTTACAAACCCTAGGACACAAAGTTTACCTTACCATTACCAAGGAATCCTACCTTAGTGATAGCAAGCATATAGGGGCAAATGCACAAGCCCTTGAGGCCATTAGAAGCACACTTCCTAAAGATTATCTTATGCGTGTTTTTTACATTGATTCCGCCTTTGCAGTGTGGAATATCTTGACAACCACCACCACCTCCAAGCTTCAATTGCCAATCCAACCGGAGGAAGAATCTAGTGGAGATGAATCCGAGCCGCAACAATGCCATATGATCCAAGGGAATGACTCCCTTGAGGTACACTCGGAAACTCAACTAGATAGTTTTGACTCTAGTTCTTCATGTGATGATTATATTGATCCCCATGCTTTGAATGAAGAACTTTCTATTGTGTGTGAAAAAGAAAAGTCTAGGAATTGAAAAAAAAAATAAAAATTTGCATTCTAGACTTGACATTGTTTTGTAAGAGAATGATGAGATTTTGGATGAAAGGGATTCATTAAAATCTCAACTTGAACTTGCTTTAAATGAAAATAAAATTTTGAAAATAAAAATGATTGTGATGATTTGTTAAAGAAAAATGAGTTTTTATCCTCAAAATTAGATTTTGTTTTAAATAGTAATGATTCTTTGGAAAGAGAAATAGATTTTATTACAAAAGAATTAGATATTTGTGTAAAGAAAAATAATTCTTTGAAAAATGATATTTCTTCTCATGTTTGCCATGCTAGGGTAGTATCACACACTTCACCTATTGCATGCCACACTTCTTCTTTGATTAACAATGATATTTTCATGATTAAGAAGAGTGTAGATTGTTTGGGCTCCACTTTGAGCCAATGTGTTGTTGGGCATACACGTTTGGAATCTTTGTTTCGAAAGAAACAAGTTCCATCTATTATTCATGCACACCCTCCACGGCATACACATGCTCCTCACGGACACCATCACACCATGTATGCTCATGTGTACAGTTGTACACATTGTGGACGGAAGGGCCACGTTGCTAAAGTTTATTTTGATAGAATACATACTCCTAATTTAGCAAAGAATTTTGTTTGGGTTAGAGAAGGGACTAACCCCCATGGACCCAATAAGATGTGGGTACCAAAGACCACTCCTCCTTTATTTGATGTAAGTGTGGGCTCTCACATGACGTGAGAGTAGCGGCACCTTAGAGTTGATGCGTTCCGAGCTTCATGGAAATCATGTGGATGCATCACTTTCAAGGGAAGTTTGGTGGAGAGGACCACCATGTTTTTGGAGACAAGGAGAGTTGCCTTCTAGGTTTGGTAACGATTCCTAACTCTTATTTATTGTTTACATGTTTTTAATATTCATTGTTTATAGCATGTTTCATTGTTTAGTGATTAGTATGAAAATGCCATGTTAATTAGATTCTTGACATACATGTATAGTATTTGAGGCACCATATTTAATATGGATTATTATTTTATGTTCTCGTATTTGATTAGCTATCATGTACATCATAAATCTAATAACATGTGAATATTCATAATAATCATGTTTTTGTTTATCATGTTGATTTTTATCATGTTTTTATGCTTCATGTGTTGATTACATGTTTAGATGTTAGTTTTCATTAAGACTAGGTATATACTTGTGCATATAGTGGGCCACAAATAAATCTATATATGTTTGAGCTTGAATGCTTATTTGAAACCATTAGATGTGTTAGTATAGTCTAGTTTTGATGATCTATACATTTTAAACTTGTATTCCTATTTTTGGATTTGTTTTATGATTGTGTGTTTCACTTCATGTATATGTGTATTTTGCCAAACTTTAAGATATACATGTATACCCTTTGAGTCATTTGCCTTTCATGCAAATTTATATATATGGACTCAATTGTGTTGGCCCAAGGTTACAATCAACCCATGTTTAGTGTATTTTGATGATTACAAAACATATTAGTTATTGGTACTAATATTATTTGTTGTTTAAGTGTGTTTCAGGTTTATTATCATACTAGAAGTACTCTCACTCATATACAAAGATCTTGGACTCAAATACAAGCTATTGGATTCAAGACAAGTCAAATTGGGCTCAAAGTGCAATATTGAAGATCAAGTGAAGATTGCCCATGTTGAAGTCTTGAAGACCTAGAAGCTTGTAAGTGTAGTTTTTGTTAAAGATAGAATATGTAAATTTTGGCTCTAGGATTTGCACACACATGTGTTTTGAATATGTCTATGTTTTTTTTTGAAAATGGTGTTTCTAAGTTTATGCCTTAGTTTAATACATACATGTACCCAAAGCCTTATATCTTCAAAACTTGTTTAAATACATGTATATAAACTATTTTCAGCATAACACTTAGCTTAAGATTTTTAAAGGAATTTTTACAAATTTTTCTAACTCAAAAATCTGCCCAGAAAACTGTTTTCCAGGCATACCGGTCGACCGACCCTAAATATCAGTCGACCGGCTGCTGTGGCCAGACATGCACGAGGCTGTGCATGTCTGCCGGTCGACCGACCCTAAATATCGGTCGACTGATTTTTTGTGGCCTGCTCTCTGTATTTTTCGGTCGACTGGGTCGGTCGACCGATAGAAGGAAACTGTGTTTCCTTCTGTGAGATCGGTCGACTGGCAGTCGACCGGAGCCCTAACGGCTCTTTTGCCAGCAGAGACCCGGTCGACCGGCAGTCGACCGGTAAGCCTGCAACAAGCCCAACGGCTCTTTCCTCTTTGGGCATTTCTGAAAAACTGTCTTTGGGTTTCTCTTTAACAGAGTTTTTAGGAGTTGTTGGGGTGCTTTTGCAGAAGATTTTAGCAGGAAAAATCAGGGTTTTTAACCTATTCTCTCCCTATAAATAGTGGAGAATAGGCCTTAGTTATGGACCAAGAAAAATTACAAGTTTTCATTGTTTTCAAGAGAAAGAGAAAAATAGTTTAAAGCTTTCATTTCCATTCTTTCAATTTGGTTTTTCAGTTGTTGTTTGATCTCTAATATCACTCTACAACTGAAGCTTTTCTCACCACACTTCATAGTGCCAAAAATTTCATATTCTCTCTATAGGTGAAGTTGTAAAAGTGTGAGAGTGTTTGTAAAAGAGAAAGAGTGTTGTGGTCTAGTTGAGATCACAAATTTGTAATCTTTTGTTCTTGTGGAGACAAGTTCCTAAGGGGAACTTCTTTGTAAGGTGAAGCTACGGGCTTGAGGTCTTTGGAGGCCTTTCTTGTACGGGATCCTACGGGGATAGTGGAAACCCTTCACGGAGGTGAAGGCGGGGACTAGAGCTACGGGCTCGAACCTCGAAACAAATCACTTTGTTTGCGATTGGCTTGGCGTTCCTCTTGCTTATCTTCTTGCTTTAAATTACTTCCAATTTGTTGCTTGTGAACTAACTCTTATTTGTGCTATCCTTACTTGTTTACTTAACTTGCCTTCAATATTTCTTGCTACAATACTTGTGTGCATTTCATCATAGCATTTCATACTTGGAATTGTTCGATCACACCTCAATACAACACGGTTGCATTGCGCACCTCTAACCCATTTAAGGGGAATTGGGAGGAAGGAGTTCAGAACCTCGCAGGGGTATTCGGCTCTTAGTCGTGTTTTGAGAGATCGTTGCATCACTCACTTAAGTAAAATTTGAAAAGAGCATTAGATTAGCAATTACACCTATTCACCCCCCTCTAGGTGTATTTCAATTGGTATCAGAGCTTGGACTCTAGGATTTGGCTTAACAACCTTAGAGAGATCCTTTTATTGCTAATCACTTCATTCATTTCCACATAGTAAACATGGCCGATGGAATTAAGACCCCACCTAAGTTTGATGGACTTAACTTTCCCATATGGAAGGTTAAGATGACCGTGTTCTTGCAATCTCTAGGTAGTCGAGTTGCAAAGGCCGTGACTAAACAATTTAGTGTACCCCCGGTGATGAATCTACTTGGTCCGAAATTGAGACCAAAGAGTTTGATGCCAATGCTAGGGCTCATTATGCACTCCTACAAGCCCTCAATGATGATGACATAGCTAGAGTCATCCATTGCAAATCCGCCTATGAGATTTGGACCCATTTGCTAGTAACACATGAGGGGACATCACAAGTGAAGAGGGCCAAGATAGACCTTCTTCGGTCCCAATATGAAATTTTTGCATGCAAGAGAATGAAACATAGATGATATGGTTACTAAGTTTACAAAGATTACTAATGGTCTTGCTTCTCTAGGTGAAGAAATCAACAATGACCAAAGGGTGAGAAAGATCATCCGGGCTCTTCCTCCATCATGGGAAGTGAAAGCTACAACATTGAAGGAACTCAATGACAAAGATGAGATTGAGCTCATTGGACTCATTGGGAACTTGAAGACCCATGAGATGGAGAGAAAGGCAAGGGAGGACATGGCACCTACCAAAAAGAAGACCATTGCCTTCAAAAGTCATGCTACCTACTCCGACGAAGATGACGAAGAAGAAGATGACGAGGAGCTCTCACTTCTAGTCAAAATGTCCGGAGGATGTACAACAAGGCAAAGTTCCAAGGAAGGAGGAGATGGCAAGGAGGCAAGGAAGAAAGGAAGATCACTTGCTTTAATTGCCAAAAGCCGGGACACATAGTAGCGGAGTGTCCGGACCAAGTGAAGCCATCTTCATCCAAGAAGCCATACAAGAAGAAGGCTATGAAAGCAACATGGGATGACGAAAGTGAATCCGAGGAGGAGATCGACACCGCCAACATGTGCTTCATGGCAAATGAGAGCACAAGCAAGGTATCCCCCTCAACTCTTCTTGATGATGATTTATCCATGGATGAGTTAAGTGAAGCATTTATGGAACTCTCTCAAAATTATGATTTCATGAAGAAAAAGTACTTGAAAATGAAAAAGGATAATGAATCACTTAGTATTCAAGTTGTAAATCTTACAAAAGAAAAGGATAATTTAGTTTCCACCTTGACCACTACTAAAAATGATTTTGAAAAATATAAGACTTCTTGCAAGGGTAAGGCCCCACTAATTGATTCTAATGAGATTGCCATGCTTAAAGAAAGATTAGACTCATTAGATGTTGTTTTGAAAAAGTGTAGTGAATTTGATAAAAAGAAGATTGAGGCTATGTTTCCTAAGAAACAAGCCCCAAAGAAAAATGCTCATGCTCATGTTCATGTTCATGCTACACAACCTAAACAACATGGCAAACCCCAAAAGCATGCTCACACTACTACACATACACATCATGCATTCATGTATAGAAAAGTGTACACATGCTCACATTGTGGACGGAAAGGACACTTAGCTAATTTTTGCTATGATAGACTAAGTGCATCACATCATAATGTTTGGGTTCGTAACACTAACTTTCAAGGACCCAAGAAAGTTTGGGTACCAAAATCAACTATTGTTTTAAATGATGTAGGTACTTTCCAAAGCCCAACGACGTAGAGGTTTGTGGTATCTTGATAGCGGTTGCTCAAGGCACATGACTTGGAACATCAACAACTTTGCAACCCTATCAAGATATCATGAAGGTGGCACCGTCACCTTCGGAGATGACGCCAAGGGTAAAATCATCGGTATTGGTAATGTAAAACTTGGCACCTCTCCTTTAATTGAAAATGTTGTTTTAGTTGATGGCCTCAAGCATAATCTCTTGAGTGTTAGTCAACTTTGTGATAAAGGTTTTGATGTTGTTTTTGATAATGTTTCTTGTAAAGTGATTGATAGAACTTCTAATGTTTGTGTATTTTCCGGTTTTCGTGAAAGCAATGTTTATATGATTGATATGTTAAATATGTCTTGCAATATAACATGTTTAAAAGCCCTCGATGACGACTCTTGGTTGTGGCATAGGAGATTAGGCCACGTTTCATTTGACCATATTTCTAGGCTTAACTCTAAGGAAATGGTGAAGGGTATTCCTTCATTGAACTTTGAAAAGGACCGAGTTTGTGATGCATGTCAATTTGGGAAACAAACTAAGTCCTCATTCAAATCAATTAAGGATATCATGTCATCACGTCCATTAGAGCTAATCCACATGGATTTATTCGGCCCAACACAAACCAAAAGTTTAAGTGGGAGTAGATTTGCTTATGTTTTAGTAGATGATTTTTCGCGTTTTACTTGGGTTTATTTTCTTGAACATAAAAGTCAAACCTTTTCACATTTTCAAGCCTTTAAGAAAAGAGTTGAAAAGGAAAATGACTCCTCAATAATTAAAATAAGAAGTGATAGAGGAGGTGAGTTCATTAACCTTCCCTTTACCACTTTTTGTGAGGAACATGGAATAAAACATGAACTTTCTTGTCCTAGAACTCCACAACAAAATGGAGTAGTTGAGCGGAAAAATCGTACTTTGCAAGAGATGGCTAGGACAATGTTAAATGAATATGGTCTACCACATTATTTGTGGGCCGAGGCCGTTCATACTTCATGTTACATTGCAAATCGTGTTTTCCTATGTAAAAATACTACTAAGACTTCTTATGAGATGTATTTTTCTAGAAAACCTAATGTTTCTTATTTCAAAGTGTTTGGTTGCAAATGTTTTGTTTTAAATACAAATATTAATTTGGGAAAATTTGATGCTAGATCATATGAGGCTATTTTTGTAGGTTACTCAAATACTAGTAAGGCTTATAGAGTCTTCAATAGGTCAACTTTGACTATTGAGGAATCTATTCATGTTAAATTTGAGGAATCTAACAAGTTTGTTAAGAATTGTGTAGAAATTGATGCTTTAGATGAAGGCTTGGAGAAAGTGACCTTAGAGGATGCTTCTACCATGGGAGACAAGCCAAAGGATGGTGATGGAAGTGAAGCCAAAGTGGAAGAGGCTCAAGGAAATGAACATCAAGCAAATGAAGAGGAGCCCTCTCAACCACTACCAAAGGATTGGAGATTCAATCCTCATCATCCCAAGGACCTCGTCATAGGTGAAGTATCAAAAGGGGTAACCACTCGCTCTAAGATTCAAGATTTTTGTGATAATTTTGCTTTTATTTCACACATAGAACCTAAAAATGTCCTCGAGGCCGAGGCCGATTCATATTGGTTGCTTGCCATGCAAGAGGAGCTCAATCAATTTGAGCGCAACCAAGTTTGGCACCTTGTTCCTAGGCCCCAAGATAGACCTACTATTGGCACTAAATGGATCTTTAAGAACAAGTTGGATGAATCGGGTAATGTAGTTAGAAACAAGGCTAGGTTAGTTGCCCAAGGTTACACTCAAATCGAAGGGATCGATTTTGAAGAAACCTTTGCACCCGTAGCACGGCTCGAAGCCATACGGATGACCTTAGCATATGCCTCATTTAAAGATTTTAAGTTATTTCAAATGGATGTAAAAAGTGCTTTTCTTAATGGTTATATTGATGAGGAGGTGTATGTTGAACAACCCCCCGGGTTTGTTGATCCTACACACCCTAATTATGTTTATAAATTAGATAAAGCATTATATGGTTTGAAACAAGCCCCTAGGGCTTGGTATGAAAGATTGTCTTCATTTTTGCTTTCAAATAATTTTAAGAAAGGAAAAGTAGATAAAACATTATTTACCAAACATGTAGATCAAGATATCCTCATAGTTCAAATTTATGTTGATGACATTATTTTTGGATCTACTAATGTTTCTCTTTGCAAGAATTTTGAATCATGCATGAAAAAGGAATTTGAGATGTCTATGATGGGGGAGCTCAACTTCTTTCTTGGACTTCAAATCAAGCAACGTAGTGATGGGACATTCATCAACCAAGCCAAGTACACCAAAGAACTCATCAAGAGGTTCGGGCTTGAAGGATCCAAAGTAGCAAAGACTCCCATGGCAACCACTACAAAACTTGACAAGGATGAACAAGGTAAGGAAGTAGACATCAAATTATTTCGTAGCATGATTGGTAGTTTACTTTATCTTACGGCTAGTAGGCCGGATATAATGTTTTCCGTATGTTTATGTGCACGTTTTCAATCATGTCCTAAGGAATCACACTTAATTGCGGTAAAACGCATAATTAGGTATCTTAAGGGCACAATTGATTTAGGTTTATGGTACCCGAAAACTAACCAATTTACCATGACTAGTTATTCGGATGCCGACTATGCCGGTTGTAGGGTAGATAGGAAGAGCACAAGTGGCACTTGCCAATTCTTGGGCAATTGTCTTGTGTCTTGGTCTTCCAAAAAGCAAAATAGTGTAGCCCTTTCAACCGCCGAGGCGGAGTATGTAGCGGCCGGAGCTTGTTGTGCACAAGTTCTTTGGATGCAACATACTCTTCTCGATTTTGATTTGCATTTTGATCATGTTAAGATTTATTGTGATAATACTAGTGCTATTCACATGACCAAAAATGCTAATCAACATAGTAAAACCAAACATATAGACATTAGATATCATTTTCTTAGAGATCACTTTGAAAAAGGTGACATTGATATCGATTTTGTTTCTACCGATTTTCAACTTGCGGATATTTTCACAAAACCTTTGGATTATGCACGATTTTCTTTTATTTGTGGTGAATTAAATGTTTGTAAGATTGATACTTAAAATATTTTGTTTGTTTTGTTTTGGTTTCTAATATGTGTGTTTTGTTTTGTTTTGACTTCAAATTTTTTTTTAACCCTTTTTGATGTATGACAAAAAGGGGGAGAAATATAAGTTTGGGAGAAAATATATGAAGAAAAATATATGAGTTTGAAGAAAAATGATTACTTAGATTTGTTTCATATTGTTTCTTGTTTAAGTTTTTATATGGTGATGACCTTGTTGAAAATGATTTTTGTATGCTTACATAGTTTTTGAAAAATGATTTTATATTCTTGTCAATATATAGCATTGTTTAAGGGGAGCTTTTCAAGCTTTTCCTCTTTTATTTGTTTAATAACTCATATGTTTTGTCATCATCAAAAAGGGGGAGATTGTTGGCCCAAGGTTACAATCAACCCATGTTTAGTGTATTTTGATGATTACAAAACATATTAGTTATTGGTACTAATATTATTTGTTGTTTAAGTGTGTTTCAGGTTTATTATCATACTAGAAGTACTCTCACTCATATACAAAGATCTTGGACTCAAATACAAGCTATTGGATTCAAGACAAGTCAAATTGGGCTCAAAGTGCAATATTGAAGATCAAGTGAAGATTGCCCATGTTGAAGTCTTGAAGACCTAGAAGCTTGTAAGTGTAGTTTTTGTTAAAGATAGAATATGTAAATTTTGGCTCTAGGATTTGCACACACATGTGTTTTGAATATGTCTATGTTTTTTTTGAAAATGGTGTTTCTAAGTTTATGCCTTAGTTTAATACATACATGTACCCAAAGCCTTATATCTTCAAAACTTGTTTAAATACATGTATATAAACTATTTTCAGCATAACACTTAGCTTAAGATTTTTAAAGGAATTTTTACAAATTTTTCTAACTCAAAAATCTGCCCAGAAAACTGTTTTCCAGGCATACCGGTCGACCGACCCTAAATATCAGTCGACCGGCTGCTGTGGCCAGACATGCACGAGGCTGTGCATGTCTGCCGGTCGACCGACCCTAAATATCGGTCGACTGATTTTTTGTGGCCTGCTCTCTGTATTTTTCGGTCGACTGGGTCGGTCGACCGATAGAAGGAAACTGTGTTTCCTTCTGTGAGATCGGTCGACTGGCAGTCGACCGGAGCCCTAACGGCTCTTTTGCCAGCAGAGACCCGGTCGACCGGCAGTCGACCGGTAAGCCTGCAACAAGCCCAACGGCTCTTTCCTCTTTGGGCATTTCTGAAAAACTGTCTTTGGGTTTCTCTTTAACAGAGTTTTTAGGAGTTGTTGGGGTGCTTTTGCAGAAGATTTTAGCAGGAAAAATCAGGGTTTTTAACCTATTCTCTCCCTATAAATAGTGGAGAATAGGCCTTAGTTATGGACCAAGAAAAATTACAAGTTTTCATTGTTTTCAAGAGAAAGAGAAAAATAGTTTAAAGCTTTCATTTCCATTCTTTCAATTTGGTTTTTCAGTTGTTGTTTGATCTCTAATATCACTCTACAACTGAAGCTTTTCTCACCACACTTCATAGTGCCAAAAATTTCATATTCTCTCTATAGGTGAAGTTGTAAAAGTGTGAGAGTGTTTGTAAAAGAGAAAGAGTGTTGTGGTCTAGTTGAGATCACAAATTTGTAATCTTTTGTTCTTGTGGAGACAAGTTCCTAAGGGGAACTTCTTTGTAAGGTGAAGCTACGGGCTTGAGGTCTTTGGAGGCCTTTCTTGTACGGGATCCTACGGGGATAGTGGAAACCCTTCACGGAGGTGAAGGCGGGGACTAGAGCTACGGGCTCGAACCTCGAAACAAATCACTTTGTTTGCGATTGGCTTGGCGTTCCTCTTGCTTATCTTCTTGCTTTAAATTACTTCCAATTTGTTGCTTGTGAACTAACTCTTATTTGTGCTATCCTTACTTGTTTACTTAACTTGCCTTCAATATTTCTTGCTACAATACTTGTGTGCATTTCATCATAGCATTTCATACTTGGAATTGTTCGATCACACCTCAATACAACACGGTTGCATTGCGCACCTCTAACCCATTTAAGGGGAATTGGGAGGAAGGAGTTCAGAACCTCGCAAGGGGTATTCGGCTCTTAGTCGTGTTTTGAGAGATCGTTGCATCACTCACTTAAGTAAAATTTGAAAAGAGCATTAGATTAGCAATTACACCTATTCACCCCCCCCTCTAGGTGTATTTCAAATTGTGTTTAGGGATATGTGTGTATACTTATTGTGTTGACAATTCATACATATACCTTGAAATGAAATTTGTTTTGGTGAAAATTTAGTTTTTCTTGATCTCGTGTTTATTTGTTTAACTTCATGTATATGTCAATTTTATCCAAATTATTAGATATACATGAATATCCTTTTGAGCCACGTGCCTTCATGCATATATATTTGTGGACTCGTTGTGTTTGGATATGTATGTATAATTTAATTTGTATAGGACATATATATACCTTGAAGATTAAATAGTTTTTGATGATTTTTATGTTTTCTTGTTTCAAGGAATTTTGAGCTTAATTGGAAATTTCATAATGCCATGTCACACATTACTTGTACACTCACCATTTTTAAAATATTTCTCATGAGTATGTTTTCATGAGCTTGTATGGACTTTATTGAATATTGAGTGTTTTAAGTGCTATGTGATTTACATGTGTTTTATGAAAATTATTTTTAGTTTATTCCTTACTTGAAAGATTTCGTACTAGTTTAAAAGATTTTCCATTTAACTAGTTACGGTATTCTTCATTTTGGTAGAGTTTTTCAAACAAAGCTTATTTTTCAAATCTATTTTTGAAAACCCCTACCCTTTACGGGAGGTTGGATGGGAGTCCATGCCTTATATGTTTATATTAAAAATCATTTTAAACTTGTGCATGAGATGGGAGGTAGTAATATGAGTTATACCATGCTACTTATTGTTATGTCAATTGTATCATTGGACTCTTTCAATTGGTATCATTTTATTTTTTTGTATACTCATATGTTTATTGTGTATGTATACTTTCAATTGGTATCATCTATTAGTGATTGGTACTCATTCTATTTCATACACATATACTTGTTTTTTTTGTGCTATTATATTTCTATATCTTAAGCACAAATTTTGTTTATGCTAGAGCTTGAGCTTCAACTTTATTTCAATTGATTTAGTTTTCAATTGGTATCTTATTTCAAGCCTACGCATAGTTTTTGTTGGTATTTCATAAAGGGGGAGAAAATTCGTTTTCATATTTCAATTGGTACTTGTATTTCCACTCCCTTACTTTATGATAGAAACTAAAAAATTTAAATTGATATCATATTCTTAAAAGAAAAATACTATCTTTTGATATCAAGATGTCTTGTGTTTTAAATTGGTATCTAAAAATTTTGTTTTAAAGAAAAATATTCAAAAGTTTTGATTTGTATTGACTATATGCAAGGAGAGCTTAACATCTCTTCTACATATAGATTCATGTTGAGTGTATCTTATATTGAGGAGCTTAACATCTCTTCTTTATGTGGTACACGTGTGTAGGGGGAGCTTCACATTTCCTCTTATGCATTACATAATGTGTGTTATGTGAATTAGGGCTTAACATCCCTCCTTCATGTAATGCATATGTGTAGGGAAGCTAACTTAGCGTCTTCCTCTTCATGAATGTATATAGCATATAACATTTATTGATCTTTGTTTACTTTCAATTGGTATCAAGATGCTTCATTGACATATTTTCAATTGATATCCTAATTGATTGTCACCCCTTATTGACCTTGTTTTTGTTTTTAGACAAAAAGGGGGAGAACATTATTTTTTATTGTTTTGATTGACAAAAAGGGGAGAAAGATTTTTACCCCTCATTTTATTGTTTTGATTGTTTACCCCTTTGTTGATGATTGACAAAAAGGGGGAGAAAGATTTTAGTTTATATATGCATACTTATGTTTTGCATATATTAAGTTTTATTGGTATCTAGAGTATCTAGTGTTTTTGTTAATGTTTTATTAATTTAATTGGTATCTAGAGCTTCTAGAATATGTTTATGTGTTTTATGCATGTTGATGCATACATGTTTATGTACATTCATTGCATATCTTTTGTTTATTTGTTTATGCATAAGTTAAGGGGGAGCTTCTTTGAAGCTTAACTTTAATCCATGCATATATAACTCCATGAGTTTTGTCATCATCAAAAAGGGGGAGATTGTTGGCCCAAAGGCCTTCCACCCTAGTTTTGATGATGATTAACTCATGTAGTTATGTTTACTAATAATCTTGTGTTGTTTAAGTTTCAGATCATTAACCAAGATATTAGTTGGTGATTAGCTTCAACAAGGAGTTTAGAAGCTTTTCATGGTGATTCTAGGGCCAAAGCATCAAGATCATACCTTGCTAGCTCATGGATCACGGTGTTTGTGGATCGAGTCGCCTTGAAGATGAAGGTCATCAAGAAGACTTAGGTATCCATAGTTTAGATAGTGTGTTTTAGATCCATTTGTAAAGCTTAGTATAGTTGATATGCTCAAGTGCACAACACACACAAGATTTATGTTTTGGATTTGGTTTTCATGAATAGATTGATCAAAACAAGTTTACATGGTTTATATGTATAGTAGATGCATTCTAGTTATACATACATGCTTAAATGACTTATACAAACTTATTTTGACTTTCCTATTCATGTATTGAAAAATCCAAGTTTGATAAAATCAAGTTTTGTTTTTGATAAAATTTGCAAGACTCAAAAATGAATTGATATGATTGATATATGTCTTGAAATTTTTATCACAAGTTTGTTTATCAAAGTAAAATGATAAAACAATTTTTATGGAATGTTCAGAAAAGATAAAAGATTTTTCAAAATATTTTTAAACTATTTTTCTGACCCAGATTTCTGTTCCAGACTTCAATCAGTCGACTAGTCAAACTGACATAGTCGACTTGGGATGAAGTCGGTCGACCAGGCCGGTCGACCGACGTGCACAGATCTGTGCACGTTTGGCAGCTCTGGGACGGTCGACCCGGGCGGTCGACCGGGTCTGAGAGCAGTGCTCTTTGTTTGTTTGGGTCGACCGTGCCGGTCGACCATGTTTGCCCAACGGTCACATTTCTGACCGTTGGCGGTCGACCGGGCCGGTCGACCGTTAGCCTGTCAGGCTGCCACATCAGCCTAACGGCTAGTTTTCTTTTGGCCTATATAAACCCCATTCATTTGGGATTTTGGCTAAGATTTTTAGAGCTAAAAATTCCTGACTTCTTCAGTGTTTTAAACAAGTTTTGAAAGAGTTTTTGTGCTAAAAAGATTTCATCTTTATTGTTTTGAGTTTTTGAAAAATCAAAGAGAACTAGGTTTTGGGATATTGTATTGGTTTTCATTTTCTATCATTTACAAGAGATTCCCAAGTAGTTTTTCTTTGTTGCTTGTTTCCAAAAACACCTAGTTTCCACACTTGAGCTTATCTTCTATCCTAATCTATTAGGATTTTGTTTTGTGGAAAAGAGAAAAGAAAGAGAGATTGAGTTTGTGGTCTTTGGGACCACTTGTTGTAAACACCCTTGTTCTTTGTGTATCCCTCTTTGGTAGAGGTGATCGGGTGATTAGTTTGCTCCCTCTAGTGAGAGGTGGAGTTTGGTTGTAAACAATCTTCGGTAGAGGTGTTGTGGTTGTTTGGCTACGGGCCTACCCCTCGGTTGTGAGGCGGTGTTTGAGAGAGGAGTTCGGTACTCCCTTATTGTAAAAATCCTTCTCGGTGAAGGTTCCCTCAGTGGGAGTCCTCGGTGGACGTTATAGTGGATTGGAAATCCTACAACGTGGTGTAGGCGGGGATGTAGAGCAAGGTGCTCGAATCTCGAAACATATCTTGTTGTTTGCGTTTGATCCACTTGTCTCTCAACTCTCTCTCTTTATATTGTGCAAAGCATCATATTTCATTCACATCATACATATCATATTTGCTTGTGTATTGTTTTGCATCTTTCATATTGCTCATCCTTATATGCTTGGCTTGATTGTGTGTGTGCCTCACTTATACTTAACCACAAGAGCTTCACATAGCACCTCAACCCATTCAAGGGGAATCAAAAGGAGTTAGTCCAGAGCCCTTCACGGGGAATTCGGCTACACTTGTGTGTTGTATTAAGTGTGATTGTAAAATTTGCATTAGCTTCCGCATTTAGCGCATTTAGTTCCTTGATTAGCACTTACACCTATTCACCCCCCCTCTAGGTGTTTTTCATTAAGAATTTGGCCCAATGTCCTCATTACGGAATAGAGAAATGGTGGCAGTGCCAAATTCTCTATGACAGAGTAGATTACCAAATCAAAACACTCCTTGATACTATGTGTCAAGGGGATTTTTCAAAGAAAGACGGGGACCAGAGTTGAAATTTATTTGAAGCCTTAGTCAAAAAGACCATTCAGTGGGAGTCTTGTCCTGAAAGACTAACCCCACAATATCTAGAACAGGTATGCATTCCATTGAGTCTTCCATAGCTGCCAATGCAAAAATTATACCCTGATGAGCAGACTAGAACTATTAGAGGCTAGGGAGCAAAACTTAGTAAATCAGATAAACCAGCCCCAAATGCCAAATCCGGTTTGTACCTACTACCATATCTTGACTCACATTTTTGAGGAGTATCCTGTATACCAAGCTCAACAAATATTACCTGATGGTATTAATGCAGTCTTTACCAGATTAAATTTCAATTCCTACTCTAAGACATATAACCCAGGATGGAGGAATCATCCCAACTTTTCTTGGAGTCAATCTGGTCCTGAGCAGCTAAGATAACATTTTTCCACATCAATTCGCTGCTCAGACTCATCAACTCAATTTTCAGCCAACTTATCAACACAATTTTCAGTGCGCTTACCAACAGTAACAAAACCATCCAGATAAAAAAATGATAGATTTGGAAAGAGCATTAGAAACCTTGTCAAAAGCTCCAGCCTCAATGATGAACAATCACAACCATATTATTAATAGGTTAGAAGTTCAGATAAGTCAATTGGCAAGCTCACTTAATGAAAGACAAAAAGAAACATAACCAAGTCAGCCGTTGCCCAATCCAAAGAACTCCATTCCAGTTAATGAAGCCGAGGACGTAATACCGAAATAATGCAACACTATTCATATTCTAAGGTCTAGAAAACAAGTAGATAACCAGGTTTCAAGTGCTCCAGTATCCAATCCACCGATGTCTACACAACCAAAGCCTGTTTCAAATGACCTATCTTCATCATCAAGTTCACAACCATCCACTTCAAAGTCAGACAAAAAGAATAAATCAGCTGAGCAAACATACAAGCCTATTATACTATTTCCTAATAGGTTAGCAAACACCAAGATCAATGCTCAAATGGAAAAGATTAGAGAGATGTTTAATCAAGTCCAGATAAACGTGCAAATTCTTGATGACATTCAATAAGTTCCAATATATGCCAAATTTCTAAAATACATGTGCACCAAGAAAAAAATAAATGTTCCCAAAAAGGTCTTTTTTGTATCAAACATCAACGAGTTGCTATTCGGGCCCACCCTGTAAAGTATAAAGACCCCGGATGCCCAACCATTTCATGTATTATAGGACAGACCACCATAAAGTGGGCACTGCTTGATCTGGGATCAAGTATCAACTTGCTCCCTTTTCCGTATATCAGCAACTCGGGTTAGGCGACCTCCGTCCAAATCAGGTTACTACACAATTAGCTGATCGTTTTGTAAAAATTACCAAGGGGAAATTACGGATGTCCTTATACGGGTCAGGGAGTTCTACCCCATGGATTTCATTATTTTGAAAATACAACCCGTGATGAATCCGAAAGCTCAGACCTAAGTCATTTTAGGACGATCCTTCCTAGCAACAGCAAATACGATCATAAATTGTAGGAACGGGTCAATGCGCTTAATTTTGACGATATGACTAAAGAGGTGAATGTTTTTCACTTGAGAAAATAACCTCGAGATGTGAATGACAAATCATATGAAGTGAACTTGATTGGAAGACTAACCAGTGAACATGAGGAAGAGCTAGAATATGAGTCTGAACACGAATTTAACTTGGAGTCAGATGACTTTAGTCTTGATCAAATAGTAGACTCAACAGTAGAGTGGGCAACAAATGCAACCCTGAACATTCTCTTGCAAGAAGAACAACCCTTGACAGATCATATCCCTTCGTCCGAACTGAAAGCTCTTCCCTAGTCATCTCAAGTACCAGTACTTGGGTAAAAAGAAAGCTACCCAATGATCATTGCTCCCCATTTAACGAAAAAACAAGAAGATGATCTTCTTGCTATGTTAAGGAAAAATAAGGAGGCCATTGTTGGACCATGGCCGACAACAAGGGGATCAGCCAATCTATTATGCAACACTGCACATTTTTATGCTGAACGCCAGCATTACCACGCTATAACATGGATATCGGGTAACAAGAATACTGAGTATGGTCGATGACAATATCTGTAACAAGTGCACTGAACGACTTCCTTGTCATGCTAACACTAGGAGGAGATGAGGATTCCAAAGATGGTCGAACAGATTAAAGTGCTGGCCCTTACCCCATATATATGGTGTGGAAGTTTATGCCATGTGGCACTTAGCGCCGCACATGTTTCGCCCAGACTTCAGCATGACTATGCAATATATGTGTACCGGATAACAGGTGTGCTAACTTAATAATCGTGCTTTAATCATGTAATAAGTTAACATGATTTCCATAAATTTCAGTAACATGAACAGATATGCAATGTAACGGTAGTACAGAAATATTCAAGTAACATGATGGTAACATGAAATATAATAACTTGATAGATCATGGATTTTCATAATTAAACATGCAGTATAACATGGTGCTGATGGTGAAGTAAAATGTTACTAGAGTCTATTGAGATGGAAAAAAAATTAGTTCACCAAACATAGTTAAATACTAGATTTAATAGAAAATTATAATAATGAGATTTTCAGGATAATAATAATCATTTCATGATTTTGAAGAATGTTTAATATAATTAAAATCAAATAATTTGAGTACAAGCCACTCGAGGATAAGCTATGGCGAAGCTAGACCGTGTAGGCAAGGCTAAGCCGTAAGTGAAATTAAGTTCGCAGCGCAAAGTGCTAGGCACACAGCAGAGGTAGGCTCCTGGCGAAGCTAACGCATAAGCGTTTTGCTAATGCTCGGGGCAAAGTTACGCTCGGACGAAGCTAGCGCTAAGCTCGACTACCAGAGAGAGCTAATAAATAAACCCCAAAGGCTGAAGGAAAAGCCCAAAGGCTTAAGACCAGTAGGGTCACCCAATCAAGCAGTAATCCAGATGATAAAAGGCTAGGTACTCGCATGAAGCAAGTAAAAGTACTCACATGAAAAAGTACTCACCTAACGAATGCCCAAAGGCGTAGTGAAGATGACGGTGGACTCCGGTGGTGGATCTCCGGTTGAGCTAGGCAGCTCTTGTGACTGGGCGCGAGGAGGAGCTTGGCTGTAAGGCTGCCCGAGGAGAGAGAAATAGAGAGAGAACAGAAGAAAGATAGAGAAAGATAGAGAGTGAGAACGAGAGAGAGAAAGAGACAAGGAGAGAGAAAGAATGATAGAGAGTGAGAGACAAGGAGAGAGAAAGAATGATAGAGTGAGAGACAGGAGAGAGAAGATAGATAAAGAGAACAGAAGAGAGATAGAGAGAGGAAAAAAATGGAGAGAGAGAGGGGTGGGTGGGTGTTGGTGGTCGTGTTGGTGGCCTAGAGTGGTGGCCACCTGCAGGCGGTGGCCAGATTATGGTACTACGACTAGGTGGAGGAGAGAGGGGTGTGTCGTAGGTGGCGACGGCTGGCGGGGTTATTGGAGGAGAGAGAGGGGCTGGCGCACAGCCAGAGAAGGTAAAGAGGGGAGAGCTGGAGGTGGTGGCAGCGTTGGTAGAGGCTGGTGGTAGGTGGCCAGGTGAAAGAGGGGGAAATACTGGGCTGATGGAGGTGGAGGTGGAGGAGAGGGGGAGATATGCTGGATTGGTGAAGGTGGTGGCGGCCTGGAGGAGGAGAGGAGGGCGGCACAACCTAGTGGTGGGTAGCATGCAAAGAAGGAGGAGAGGAAGGTGATGAGGCGGGGGTGACCGGTGGTGCCGGTGGCCAAAGAGGGGGAGAAGAGGAGATAGAGAAAAAGAGAAGGAGGGGGGAGAGAGAAAAAGAGAGAGAAGTGAGAGTGAGAGAGTGAGGGAAATGAGAGAGAGAAGAGAGAGAGAGAGAGAGAGAGAGAGATGAAGTGGAGAGAGATGATGGGAGTCGGTGAGATAGGGTGTTGTAAGATAGGAGAAAGTAAGAGAGAGGGGTGCAAGCATGGGGGAGGGGGCAGCAACATGGGGGAGCCAGAGAAAGGAGAGAGAGGCAAGAAAAAAGAAAGGAAAAAAGGAAAGAAAAGAAAAGAAAGATAAAAAGGAAAAGAAAAATGAAGGAAAGGAAAAGGACGGGAAAAAGAAAAGAAAAAGAAAAAGAAAAATATGGGGTCGGACTCTAGTTAGGCTCGGGCCGGGTCTAAATCCAAAAGTAATAGAGGGAAACAAAACAATAATGGTGAAAAATCGAGATATGCGTCAAGGTACTTGTTCCGGGATCGGGATGCACATGATTAATCGACTAGTCATGCAGATTAGTTAAGTACTTCTTCTATTAGTTGACTAATAAAATTTATTGGTCGACTATTGTATAATGATTCTTCTCTGTATCTACCTAGTTGACTGTAGTCGGCTAGTCTGAGCATTAGTCGACTAATCTGCTCCACCTTAATTTGCTTCTTCTGCCTCAATCCATCGTCTTCTCCAACTCGATTGGAGCTTCTTGGACCATCATCTCTTCTTGAAAAGGTAAAATCCTAACAGAGTTTTCTTCTCTTCGGAGTGAGCGACGCGAGCTTTCTCCTGAGTCTCTCCCTCGTCTCCGTTGATGCCGGCGAGCCCGACCTCAAGCGCGAGATCGAGGACATAATTGTGGACAACCTCTCCTCAGCGCCGCCCCGTTACTACACAATCCCTCTGTGGCGGTATATGAAACAGTAGTCCTCGTCAGGCGTCGAGCTCTGGCCCGCGGAGTGAGGGGGTGGGGGGCGGGGTTTACAAATTACAAAAGGCAAAGCTTCTTTTTGCGCGGCCGGCAAATTGCTTGGCCTCCATGTTACCGACCAAGAGTATATTTGCAGGGGCAGGTCTCCAGTGAATTGCATGGGTCTTGTGATGGATGTGGAGGTACTCAACCAAGAGGAAATATAGAATAGCTCCCTGTGATGGAGAAAATATCTCATTCACAAAATAAGAAAACAAGCTTGAATTAAAAAAAAAAATATTAAGCTTGTTAAAATAATTGAACGATTAGAACCAGTCTAAAGCTCTCGGCTCATTGTGCAAGGTCAATGGAAGCAAGAAAAGAGAATTTAGTGTTTTGTTTTATCTTGTTTCAATTTTGTTTTATTTTTATTTTTATTTTTGGTACATAATGTACTGTTTTTTGGAGGAGGTGGCGTGGAGCTTAGGAGTAAAATGCATGTCGAGGGAGTTGACACGTGAAAAAGAAAGCAATCGACAGTGGAAAAAGCTTGCACTATGCGATAGCTAAAGTTCTCTGTCCCCAGAGACGTTTACGAAATAAAACAGTTGAAATGTCCAAATGGCAGCAATAGTATACAAACGCACAACACATGGGATCTGACAACCAAACACCCGTATACACTTATTAATTAATAATGTATTCTCTCACAAACCCTAAAGCTAAGTTGTATGCCATGATTATCATACTACAGAACCTTGCACAGAGACAACATTTTATTATTCATTCATTTATTTATGCACAGTTTACTCTCAATTATAAGCTATTGCTGAACTCGAGAGAGTTGAGACAGCATGAGCCTCACATCCTTGCTATTAGGCCTGTCCTTGGGCTCATCCACCGTGCAGAAGCAAGCAATTCTCAGCACCAGCAGCATCTGGCCCTCATTCCCGTTGCCCATCAGCTTCGGATCAATGGCCCTGCTCGGATTCTCCGAGCTCATCACATTCCTCAGCCACTTCACCAGGCTCATCTCATCCGTGTCCTGAAAGAAATCATCGGACGGGAACTTGCCTGTCACCAGCACCGCCAGGATCACCCCGAAACTGTATATGTCGCATTTCGCCGTAAACTTGAGTATCTGATGGTACTCTGGCGCGATGTACCCCGCGGTGCCAGCAACATTGGACGTGGTCATGTGTGTGTTGGCGTCTGGCATCTCTTTTGCCAGCCCGAAATCCGCGATCCTGGCCTCCATGTCGTCGTCCAAGAGTATGTTAGCAGGCTTGAGATCTCTGTGAATTATGTGCGGCTTGTGGTGGATGTGGAGGTACTCCAGCCCGTCGGCGATCCCCCTCGCGATCTTCAGCCTCGCGTCCCAGTCGAGCTCGGCCGTGCCCTCGGACACCCGTTTTATGGCGTCATGCAGGCTCCCGTTCTTCATGTACTCGTAGATCAAGAAGTGGCAGTCTGGGCGGGTGACGTGTGCGAGCAGGGGGAGCAAATTCCGGTGCCGGATTCGGCCCACCGTCATAATCTCCGACCTAATTTGTCTCATCCACTTGTCAAGCAACCGGGTCTCGTCCTCCGTTGGCTCGCCGCTGTCTGATATTTTCTTGATCCTCTTGATGGCGATCACTTTGCCCGGGTTGCTGGGCAGCTCCGCCTTGTAGACCTCTCCGCAGCCGCCGCGGCCGATGACTTCCAGTGAGGCGAGGGCATCGTCTTTTTCCAAGAAGGACAGGTCTTTGGCGTTCTTGATGACGGAGCTGAAGATGGATGGGCCTCCTCCTAGTTTCTTGTACCGACCGCGGATGCAGTTGAGGATCATGCGGAAGACGACGGAGGAGAAGAGCCCGCTGACGACGCCGGCGAGGGAGCCAGCGACGAACCCAATGATACAGTTTCGGACCTTGTGCTTGTTTTTCTTCTTGTTCCGGTGAGAAGGAAGAGGGGATGGGGCCGGGGCTGCGACATGGGATGCGGCCGGGGCGGCGGCGACATGGCCACGAGTTCTTGTAGAATTCTTGGAGGAATTGGATGTCAGCAGGGCGCGGCGGAGCGGGGAACGTCGCCGTGGAGGTCGGAATTGCCGGAGAGATCGAGAAACACGAGGTTGCGGAACGAGGAGAGAGAGAGGGGAATTCGGCCCGAGAAGAAGTTGTCAGCGAGAGAGAGGTTCTCGAGATTGGGGAAGTGGAGCAAGAAGCTGAGGTCGCCGGAGAAACTGTTTTTAGAGAGGTCAAGGGCGCGGAGGCGGACGAGGGAGGAGATCTCGAAGGGGACCTCGCCGGAGAGGCGGTTGTTGCGGAGGTCGAGGGTCTCGAGTTTTGAGCACGCGGAGATCTCGGAGGGGAGTGGGCCTCGCAGGAAGTTGTTGGGGAGGGACAGGTGGCGAAGGGAGGAGAGGCGGCCGATGGAGGCGGGGATGGAGCCGTTGAGGCGGCGGGAAGGGAGGCGGATGCGAGTGGCTGCGGCACCGGCGCACGTGACGCCAGGGATGAGGCAGGGGGAGGAGGAGGAGGGGAGGCCGAGGGAGGAGATGACGTGGCGGAGGGAGGAGGAGGAGGAATGGACGGTGGAGATTGAGAGGAGGAACAGGAGGAGGAAGAAACAGGCGGCCATGGGCGTGATGAGTGATTGAGTTTGGGTCGCGGTTGCAAGTTGTTAAGTTTTAACCTTAAAATATAAGGAAAATTGGGTGAGTGACTTGTGTGGGCAGAGGGCGTCGAAAATTCAAAGCGCGTGGATTGGAGTTTGATTCATGTGTGTGAGCTATATACACTTACAGTACTAATCACGTATTGACACCTCTATTGATCCTCTTATAATATGTTATGTTTGTGAGTATCACACATATATTATAAGAGTTTTAATCCACGTGTTAACGTAAGATTTGCTCTCTTATTGTATGTGTGTGACTCAGACACATGAACTGAATCCCGTGAATTGAAGGAGAGGGAAGACTTGAGGACGGAGGTGATTGGAGAGCAAGCAACTTGTGACCAGTAACACTCAATGGGAGACTAAAGTTAAATTAAATTAATTATTAGAAAGGGATTGTTTAAGACTAATAAGTAATAATAATAATTAAGTGCGAAGTTTGGTGATCGAGACAAGCAAACAGAAAGGAGAGAGCATAAGGGAACGAGGAGGACAAGGGTAACAGTGTCAACAGTCAACGCGTGGGATTCGGGTCGGATCTTATAAGGTTCACTTGAGAGTTGGGATTTTCACTATGGAATCCGCTTGGAATCCTAGTACATTTAATTTAGGATTTACTTGAGGATTCAAACTCAATGATAGTTTAACTTGTTGGAGTTCACTTTGAGGTTATTTACGTGCGGTATTTCTCATAAAGATATGTTAGAATAGAATTCAAGAATTCAAGAAGAGGTTGCAGACATGGCACCTGATGTTAATGAAACCAAGATGCTGGCGGCGCCTAAATGTGTGGGTGCCACACACACATATAATAAAAATCAATCACGCGCTGACACGTGTATTGATTTTCTTATAATATGTTATGTGTGTGGGTTTCACACACACATATTATTAAGAGGTCCAATCCACGTGTCAACGAGTGATTGGTTCTCTTATTGTATGTATGTGTGATTCACACACATGAGCTGAATCCGGCCCAAATGGCCCATCTACTCGATCATGGGTTCACCGACTCTTGTGGATGGATTCTCCACAGGCATAGTCCTTCCATGTGACGAAGAAGGGATAAGCCTCAATGATGAGAGGTCACAGCAAGAGCTCAGATTGAGATCATTGTGTGACTCAAGAAGAGATTGATAGGCTTCAGCGAGTCTTCTCCGAAAATGTGGTGATCACACCGAATTAGTTGTGGCAGGCAAGAGAAAAGTGGCAAGGAGCACTGATTGGCAAGTTTTTAGGCAAAAGAATGGATTCTGATTTTATTGCGAAGGCCCTAGCATGTATCATTGGGCGTCTGGAGATCATCCGACCTTGGAAGGATTTCTTGTGTTTCGTTTCATGAATGAAGAAGATAGGCACATAGTGCAAAGAGGCGACCCTTGGGTAGTCGGCAGTGCTGTCCTTGCACTAGAGGAATGGACTCCGAATTTTAAGCCTGGAAGGAGAAGATTACAAAGGCAATGGTTTGGCTGAGACTGCCGGGGCTACCATTGGAGTACGGGGACAGAGCTGTCATGCTTGCAATCTCCAACAAGACAGGTCAGCTGGTGGAAGTCGATGCGTGTACGACTGACTAGGAAAGATATGTTAGGATTTTGCCTTACTTTTTAAGAGGAGATGATGGTCTAAGAAAATCAAATTGAGTTGGAGAAGAGAATGAATTGAAAGAAAAGAAGCAAATCAAGATAAAATAGAAGAAGCAAATTAAGGGGAAACAGTTTTCTTTTCAAGCAATTGCGAGTTTTCTTTTCAGGAGGAGTATGAATAGGATTCAAATCCTATTCAATGAAAAATTGTTTCTAAAGATTAAAAAGTTTAGAATCCTTCTAGATCAAGGAGATCAACTCCTAATAGGATTGATCAAGATTCTTCAATCATCTAATAGCCAAGATCATCTCATAGTCCAAATAAGAGTTGTAATGTAAAATCTTATAAATAAAAGTTGAAACCCAGCATTGTAAATTGGAGCAGAAGAGTAAAAAATAATTGTGGTGAACAACAATGTAAGGCCCTAAAAAGCCAAGAAGGCCGTAAAAAGCCAAAAAAGAAAAGATCAACGTGAAGGTGCATAAAAAAAAGGTATACTTTTGTAATCTAGGCGTAGATACAGGGAAAGATGAATACTCTTGTGTTGTTAAGAGGAAGGTTAGATCTCTTTATATCAAACTTATTAATAAATCTCTCTCAAGTTCTCTCCCCGTGGATGTAGGCCAAGTTTGGGCCGAGCCACCTTGAATTGTGTGTTCTTCTTCTTATATCTTTTAATATTTATCTTGCGTGCTCGAGGTAATCGATCTCATGGCGTGCTTGAGGTCGTCGGTGGGGATATCTGTATCTCCCAACGATTGGTATCATATTAAGTATGATATTTCGGGTTATGCATGCTATTAACACTCTAAAAAGGCAAAACTCTCAGACAACTCTTCAATCGGTCTGAACGATATCTAAGGCAAAATTCTCAGACAACTCTTCAACCAGTCTGAACGATATCTAACTTGTCGACATTTATAAAGATAAGTCGCAAACAAGCCGACAATCAGTTTTTGCCCATTTCGAGGGACAAATCAGCGACTTGGACTCCACTGATCCAGTGAAGCAGACAGTAAGCCAAAGCTGCTTATGAAGAGGCCAAAGCAGGCCTATGAAGGTAAGCCTTGTCAAACATCTAGCCTCGCATGAGCCCAAAAGAGAGCTAGCTTCACTAAAAGGCCGTAGATGGAAGGGTTCAGCTCTGCTCTGAGCTAACTCCTAGCGTCGCTTGAAGCTTCACCCAGCTCTGCTACGAGCTAACATCTGGCTTCGCTTGAAGCTTTGAAAAATGAGCTTTGCACTGTGAGCTTTACTAGGTCATCAGTTGATCGTTAAAAAATCCCACGAGAGATTAAGGTGAACCCAGCTACTTAGTAGGGTTAATGCTACTTTAAGTGGGCGGTTACACCCGTCCACTTCGTCCCACATTAAGTGAAGACAATTAAACCACAATGACTATAAATAGCTCGCACAAACCTCCCAGCTGCGCCTGAGCTTGCATTTAGCTTCGCGACAAGCTATTTCAAGCCTCATGCGAAGCTAACAAGACTGATTCAGTCTTGCTGAATTCAAGGGGCAGTTACACTCCTATTTTTTCTATAAATAGCCCCTTGCAAGAGTGAAGAGGGGCTGAAAAAAGTTTAGAGAAATCTAAGAGAACGGGTGTCCTCTTACTTACAAAGCTTCCAAAAGCCTCAGAGACTCAACTTTCTTTCATCCAGAATTTCAACACGCCTTCCATCTTCAGAAGATTTTCAGAACCAGGTGAGAAAGAAATTCTCTCGAGAAGGCCTGACCACCCAACCGATTGCATCGTCAACGGGATAAAGTAATCGCGCGCTGATCAAATTTCCACCGGCACACTTTCCTAGAATCTCAGAGGATAGTGCAACTTGTATTTTTTTCTTTTAATTACTTGTAATCTTCTCCTCAATATTTTGTAAATATTCCCCCGATCAATTTCAATAGAAAACAAGATGGTGACTCCACTGGGGAATAAGGTTTCCTTCCGCAACAAGGAGACGATGTCGCAATGCAATGGTCAGAGTGCTGAACCCATCACCGTCGAAAACTTGGTCATCCACTTTGACCAAGAAAAGTTCGAGGAACTCCTCTCAGGGGGTAGCCCAGCACTCCATGCATTGAAGCACATGAGGGTCTCCATGGACAAAACTCCATTGGTTACAGATCAGAAGGCAGCTCCAATTGAGGTTGTGTCTAAGCCTATGCCAGCCGCTTACGCGGGTGAGTAAAGATCGCTCCAATTTCCCTCAGTCTCAACCGAGGCTAAGTTGACTTCAGGTCAACATGGTGGCTTTCATGCAAAGCCAAACAAGTTCCACGCGAACCTAAAACTGCTCAGGGCAAGCAGGTGTGGATGGCGAAGCAAGGAGCCTCTCTGCGCGAAGCTGTAGGCGAACTTGAAGCTCAACCTCACCTGTCACGTGAAGACAAGGGCAAGACGCCCTTAAGTGTTGGAAGCATTGCTCATGCTAGCCGCGAGGCTGAAAAACACCTAGAGGGGGGTGAATAGGTGTTAGCGCTAATCTAATGCTCTTTTCAAACAAGTATAGATGAATGATGCAAGCGGTCACTCAAAACAAGAAATTGAAGCCGAATTCCTCGTGAAGGGCTCTATATCTTCTCCTCTTTAATTCCTCTAGATTATGAGTTGATGTACGTAATTGCTTTCTTGTTGAGATGAGTAAAGACCGAAAATGCAAGTAGATGAAATGAATGCAATAATGAAATACAAACAAGTAGTATCACAAGTAAAAAATGTAAAGCAATAGAAAGAAAAAAAGAAATCAATCGCAAACACAAGTAATTTTTTTCGAGGTTCGAGTCACTGCTCTACGTCCCCGTCTTCACCACTATGAAGGATTTTCACTAAATCCACAAAGAAAATTTTCACACAGGAACCTTTACACCCAAGGGGATTACAATTGGTCTATGATTAATCTCTAATTTTGCATAATTTTCATCACATTTTCATATTTATTTCATGTAAAATTCTGCTAATAAAATCTTGCTTGCTTGATCCTAGGTCCATGGTGTGCAAATGAAGAAGAAGACCTAAATCACCATTTATTTGGTGATTAAAAGCCTACCAAGTAGCCATTGACTTTAGATTGAAGATTCTGTCAGCCCAGGGCATCAAATCGCAAATTCAGGAGTTCAGATGGACAGAAGATAGTCTGGGAGACGCATTACCCAAAACTGGGCGCGCGCCGCCCTGGCTTGGTCGCGGAAACGCAGCCCAAGCCGCGTTTCCGCGGCCCTTTGGGGCGCGCGCGCGCTTGTGTTTTGGGCCACGTGTTGTTCACGTGGCCCCCTTTGCCCTGGTGTCTATAAAAACAATTTTATTTTTCAAATTAGTGTTTCCTTCACAAAGATCATTTAGTTTAGACATCAAGGAAACATTCTCATTTTTCAAAATCTCATTTTCCTTTTCAATGCATGCAATTTTAATTTTAAAAGAATAATTTTCGTTAAGCATGCAATCAAATTCTTTTTCAAATTTCTATTATCTTTCTTAAGCATGTCATATTTTTTAAGTAATTGTTGACAAAAAGATGTAAGCTCATCATATGACATGTTATCTTCATCTACCTCGGATTCGGTAGTTACCTCAAGGGGGTTGTCCCCTTGGACCATATAGCACATGTTGGAGGTGTCGCTTCCAACATCCGAATCGCTCCCCTCATAATGTTGTTCTTTATCACCAAGGGAGAGTATGGTGTTCCAAACTACAAAAGCCGAATCAAGATTAGCAATCCTAGATAAATAATCATCATTTAGGGTACTCTTTAAAGAAAGAATGGCTTTTGAGTTAGCCTCAATATACTTGCTATTATTAACATATGAATCATTAATGGTAGCAAGATAAAATGAATCCCTAAGGCTTTGAGGTATAAAGACATCTTAACTTTCCAAGTTTGGATGTTAAGAATGTCAAAAGTGGGTGGTGACATGAAGTCCATGGTGTGTGTACAAATATTGTGATTAGCCTAAAATGAGGATCTTTAACTCTAGGTTGTAAGACCCAAATCAAGAGCACTTGGCTTTGATACCTAGTGTAAATCACCTAGAGGGGGGTGAATAGGTGATGAGCTAATCTATGGTCAATAATGCAGAATTAAAAACTTATATGATGCAAACTAAAACTTCTTAAACTAAACACCAAGTTTAACACAAGAGTGTAGCCGAATTCCCCGTGAAGGGCTCTGGACTAACTCCTCAAGATTCCTCTAAATAAGAGTTGAGGTGCCGCGTTGGCTCTCTTGGTTGAAAACTAGTGTTAGCAAACACACCCCAAGCATATGACAATAAAGCACAATATGTATATCAAGCATATAAAGGTAAAGACAATACAAGCATGAAAGATATAAACAAGTAAGGGAGAGAGAGAAAGAGCAATCGCAAACACAAGGGATTTGTTTCGAGGTTCGAGCACACTTGCTATACATCCCCGCCTTCGACACTAAAAGGATTTCCACTAAGCTCGATCCCACCGGGTCACTCGGTGCCGCAACACCTACAAGCCCTCGGACTCCCTAGTCCCGTACACACCACAAGCCCATCGGCTCGCCGAGGCCGCACCTCAAACAAGAGTTCACACACGAACTCGAAACACCGCGAACGCACTCGTCCGCCTCCTCAAAGAACAATAAAGATCTCTTGGTGATATAAACACTTTGATCACCAATAAACACTCTCACAAAAACACTCCTATAGAATGAATATATCAATGGGTTGCTCAAGTGTTTGTGAGAAAAATAAGGATGGAAGTGGTGGAGGAAAACTCAAAGAAATCACTTTAGACACTCTGATAAAACTCTCCTTTTGATAGGAAATATTTGCTCTCAATTTTGTGGAGAAAACCTCTTAAAAGGGTTGGAAAAACTGGCTCAAAAACTCTCCAAAAATCTTGTAGAAAACAGCCTCCAAATGGCCCAATTTATAGGGCTCCAAAAACTAGCCGTTGGGCCAGAACTGAACTGTCGGTCGACCACCCGGTCGACCGGTAACGGTCGGAAATCCATCCGTTGGGGCTGCGGTCGACCGGCCAGTCGACCGAGCCTCTGGAACAGAGAGCAGACTCTCTGCCGGTCGACCGGGGCATTTCCAGAGAGCAGTTCTCTCTGGACGGTCGACCGGGTCGGTCGACCGGCCCTCCAGTGCACAGTGGCGTGCACGTCTGTGCACGTCGATCGACCGCCTGATTGACCGACTTCAGAGCGCGGTCGACCGGTCGGTCGACGGTTGAAGCCAGAACAGACAGTTTTAGGGATTAAAATCTTGGTCATTTTGGCTTATATAAATCCATAAAAAAACACAGAAAATTTACAAAAATAGTTTTACCAATATACTTTGATAAACAAACATGCTTGCACAAAATCAAGGCATGTTACAAATAATTTGGACTATTTTTGCAACTTGAAATTTTGGCTAAAAACGAAAACTGTATTTTTCCAAATTGGTTTTTTCAAAACTTCACCAAATACAAAAACAAGATATTCTAAACTCATTTGAAGCATAGAGTGTATGGATATGATCCACTACACAAACATGGTAAAATATCTATGTTTTTGACATTAAGCTCTAAATACGATTTTGGTTAAAACATGTAAACTAGAATACCAAAAACCAAACTGGTATTTTTCTAAAAGAAAAACTCTTTTATAAAAACCACTAAATCAAGAGTGTGTGTGCATAGATATACTTGAGCAATCCACCAACTATTCTATCCTTTACATTTTATCTAAAACAAATCTTATAAAAACAAACCTAGACACAAGCCTTGATCTTGAAGTCTTCACTTGAAGTCTTCTCAGCTTCTTGACTTGGTCCAAACACGATCCATCGAGCTCGACTCCTCTTGAGTACTTGATGTGGTCTTGATGCATAGGCTCGTGAATCAAACCGTGCTAGCTCCAAAAACTTGGCTTTAAATCCTTTATTGAAGCTATACACTACTAAGATCTTGATCATGAATCTGTTACTAATTAAACACAAGATCATTAGTACTATAACTATATGAGTTGATCATCATCAAAACTAGAGTGATGGGCCTTTGGGCCAACATAGAAGTCATCCCTAGCAAGACAAATGACAACAAAGTTGTTGTCAAATTCTTAAAAGAAAACATCTTCTCACGCTTTGGAACTTTACGTGCTATAATTAGTGATAATGGCTCACATTTTTATAATTAAACTTTTGAAGCTCTTATGCGAAAATATGTCATAACTCATAAGTTATCGACAACATACCATCCTCAAACTAGTGTGCAGGTAGAAGTCTCAAATAGACAAATTAACTTATCTTGAAGAAAACTGTGAGTCAAAATCAAATGATTGATCCACCAAATTGGTAGATGCCTTATGGGCTTATAGGACTGCTTTCAAAATGATTTTAGGGATGTCTCCATATAGGTTAGTCTTCAGAAAGGCTTGCCACATTCTGTTGAGTTAAAGCATCGAGCCTTATGGGCTATTAAGCAACTAAATTTTGATTTAGATAAGACCGGTGTGCTTCAGAAATTGCAAATTTTCGAATTTGAGAAATTAAGAAATTAGGCTTATGAAAATGCAAAGATTACGAAGAATAGGGAAAAGGTTTTTATGATAAACATATCATGAGAAAAACTTTTGTCCTCGAATAAAAAGTCTTACTCTACAATTCTAAACTTCATCTTTTTTTTTCAGGAAAGTTGAAATCATGATGGACAGGATCATTTGTTGTTAGGACTGTGTTTCCACATAGAGCAGTAGAAATATGTGACATAAAGAACGGTAATGAATTCAAATGAATGGTCAACGTTTAAAACCGTTTTTAGATTCAGCTTCGGACGAGGAAACAGCCATGGGTCAACTTGACCCAATATATCGGTAACATAACATCACCTCTTTTTACATTTTATTGTATGCATACTTGCATTCATTCATATATTGGGGATAATTCATGAGATAGATGTGGGGAATGATCTAACATGTAACATCTAACAGTCTAACATGTAACATACTTAACATGATAAGTTTTTTTTTTTACTAAACATACTAACATAGGTAGGTTTACTATTAAAAAAAAATTTGAAAAAGAAAACAATATTTTGATTTATTTTTGCAAGTAATTAAGTTAATTTTAAGGAATAAGAAAATCATAATTTGAATTTCTAAATAGTTGGTCAAAATAAGATTATTTGTTTGATTCTTAGGTTTAAAAAGAAAAATTAAAAAAGTAATTTAGTCTTGATTTTACCTTGATGAAATATGCATATTTGATATACTTACACACTTAGGATTCAAAATAAAGACTCTTGTGCCATAGAAAAAAAATCTGATATATATATATATATATATATATATATATATATATATATATATATATATATATATATATATATATATATATATATGAAAGACAAACAACTCTAATTATTGATTAGCTTGGTGCTTGACCTAATAAAGTCTTGGTATTTACGCAGAAGGTAATTAGGTAAGTTTGAGAAAAAAAAGAGAAATATTATATATATATATATATATATATATAATATAATATATATATATATATATATATATAATATGTATTAACACATCTAATAATCAATTAGTTAAGTATTAGGGCCTCAAAAGCTTTGATACTTACACAAAAGAAAATTATATGAGATATACATATTAAAAAAAGAAGTACTTAAAGGCAACAAAGTGGTAATACTTCGAAATTCTTTCAAAAAAAGGAGAATATATATATATATATATATATATATATTATATATATATATATATATATATATATATATATATATATATATATATATATAGGCATAGGAGTTGAAGTTTAAGAATTTGAGTCAAAAAATTCACAATCAAAAAGATGCATATAACTTAGGGTAAAATAATAAACTAAGTGAGAAATTTAGTTTTAATCCTATCTAGATTGATAATAAATATTTGCATAGAGACTAAGTATAGGAATAAATAATTAGGTGATCTTAAAACTTATAGATTAACTTGATTTTTACAAAAATCTTTCAAATATTCTCTCTTTCAAAAATGAATTTTGAAAATACTAATACTTTATTTTTCTTTCTTTATGAATTTTGTGGGTGTAATTCACTGAAAACTCTTACGAGACAAAATTCATCCTCTAGAGGAAACCTAGATATTTAACGGCTTGTTGCACGTGCTAAGTGCAATCGTGATTCCTACGAAAGTGAGTTAGTTTAGATTAGATTAGTTTTCTTTTTTGTTTACTCAAGGACGAGTAAAAGATAAGTGTGGGGTCGTGATTGTTCATCAAATGTGCATATTTTTAGTCATATTTCACATTTATTTATTATTAAACATTGCTATATAATAGTATTTTTGCTTAGTATTGTACAGGCTTCCATAAATTCAAGAAAGAAAAGAAAACGTGATTAAAAAAGCCCAAAAGTTTAAGAGAAGCCATCAAGCTCAAGTAAATTCAGTAATAATCCTATCCTAATTCAGAGATAAAAGAGGCAATCAATATAAATCAACTTATTTGAGCTCTAAGTCAAGATAAATGAGGAGAATTCAAGTTAAATTCGGATTTGTAGATAACTTTGTTTCTAAGTTATCTAGAAAATAAAATTATTTTAAATTTCGGAGATCAAACAAAGATTTTGAAGATATATCTCCACATGGACGGACGAGATGAAATCAGAGCCCAAAACGCATGCTCTGACTCCCTTCTTTGTCGTGAAAACGTGGCAAGAATCGCGTTTTCGCGGCTTTCTCGAGACGCTTGCGTGGCAATTTGGTGTGTGTTCGACTGGAACTCTACCCTATATTTTTCCTGTAAATAAAGAGGTAGAGCCAGAGAGAAGGAAAAGCTCAGAAGATCAAAGTTTAAGTATTTTTAGTTCCCTATTTTTTTTTTAAATTTAGTTCGTATTTTTTAAGTTTTAAAAATAAGAGGAAAATTTGTAAGAAGAAGATACCATTAAAATTCGAGGTGACAAATCAATACAAGGTGGTTTTATTCTTTTCATATCTCCCTTGTTATTTACTGCTTTTCTTTATTTGCTTCTTTATTCATGTAATTTCTTCATATAATATGCTTAGTTTAGATTACACCATGAGTAATTAAATCTGCTTTCATGACTTGCTAATATCACCACCATGAACCTATAGTAGTAACTAGAGAACTCAATTAAATTCAATGCATGCTTAAATCCTAGCTTTTTCTTGAAGGCACGTGATGATAATAATTAGGTCAACTATTTGCTAGTACTCTTTAACTATTTTTCTTAATCTATGTTTGACAATTGTCTTGATATTTAATTTTAAATTTTAACTAGTGCTATTCCAATTAGAATCTTTTTATTTGTCTTATGTGTTTACTTGAATCCTAGGGTAGATTATCATATTTAGGGTTTAACGTGAAGATAATCTTTAATTGATATTATTTGTTTATGGTGGTAGATTATTAGCAGATTGTGATCCTTCTCTACATTGATAAAAATCAAACTTTTTCAACCTAAATCTTTTCTTTATGTTCTTCAAACAAAAGAAGAAAGTGTAAGGAAACAACAATACTAAAATCTTCCATCGTATCTCTCCCTGTGGATCGACCCATTTAGCTCTTGCTATAGCGGATTATTCGCGAGAAACGGAGAAACTTTTTAACTTTAACCTTTTACTTTTTACTCTCTTTTCTTCGTCAATCACTCCCTCTCCTTAGTGTGGACAAAACTGCAAAATCATGGGGGCATTATGTGAGTTCCTTCAGTCCAATGCGTGGTGGGAGGTTGTTGAAGAGCAGGGGTAGCAATAAAGAAGCAAGAAGAAGCAGTGTATGTAGCTTACACAGCTTGGGAGCTATGGAAACAGAGAAACAATGTAATTTTTCAATCTAAGGTGACATCGACATACATCACAGTCAAAAATATTGTGGTTCAGATAGAAGAACGATGTATCCTTAACCAGCGAGTGATGGCAACAGAGGATAGGAGAGCAGCAGAGCCAAGAATAGTTGGGGGGATTAAGCCACCGCATCATGTGCTAAGGTCAAATTTTGATGGGGCTGATGGTGGAAATGAAGCTTGTGTGTTCATAAATTCAGAAGGTGCATACTTCTTGCCGCAGGCTTCACATTCAACCATAACTGATCAACTGAGGCTAAACTCGAGTAGTTTAGCAGAATTGAGGCTAGCTAATGAAGTCTTCCCTGTGTATCCAATTTGGTTGGAGAGCGATGCGCAAACTATGATTGATCGGCTGAGAGAGGAAGCTGATGGATTGGGGTCATCTAGCCTTCTGGATGATGTGCAATGGATGTTGAGAAACTATAACGTGGTTAAGGTATCTCACACTTTCAACAAACAACAACAACAACTAAACCATTTGTCTCAAGTATTTGGGGGTAGGCTACATGAACTAAAAGAGAATTACGCCGGATCAGGCACCTGGATCAGCTTTCTCCACTTATTCCTATCGAGCAATATGCCTTCATTAATACCTTTAGCCTTCATATCTTGTCGTATTACCTCCATCCATGTTTTCTTCAGTCTCCTCTGCGCTCTTTTAACTTGTCCTAAATTGATACGCTCTACTCGTCGGATTGGTACATCTGTATGTCTATGTCGCACATGATCAAACCATCGTAGGCGGTTTTCTCTCATCTTCTTTTCTATAGAGGCTATACCTATCTTAGTACGAATATTCTCATTTCTCACCTTATCTCTCTGCGTGTTATCACACATCTAACGAAGCATGCGCATCTCTGCTACACTTATCTTTGGGCATGATGTCTCTTTATAGCCCAATATTCTGTGTCATATAACAAAGCTGGTCTAATAGCAGTCCGATAAAACTTTCCCTTCAGTCATAACGGAATATTACGATCACATAAAACTCATGTTGTCCTCCTCCATTTTAACCAGCCGGCTTGGATCCTATGGTTGACATCACTATCGATCACTCCATCCTTTTGGATAATAAAACTCAAGTACTTAAAATGATTGTTCATCGGTATTTCTTGTCCATCTAGTCTCACAATATTATAATCTCGGATTCTGTTTACTGAATTTATACTCCATATACTCTATTCTGACCCTACTTAATCTAAAACCTCGAGATTCTAGAGTTTGCCTCCATAATCTAATTTGACATTTACCCCAGCTCTCGTCTCATCGATTAGGACAATTCATCAGCAAATAGCATACACCAGGGTATCTCATCCTGAATAGTTCTAGTAAGCTCATCATTACAATGGCAAATAAGAATGGACTCAATGCAGATCCTTGATGTAATCCAATAGTTATAGAAAAATCACTTGTTATGCCTCCACACGTTCTAATATTTGCCACTACTCCATCGTACATATTCATAATTATGTCAATATACTTTATAAGGACTCCCTTTCATCAATATTCAGGGCAATGCTTGTGTCAATTGGATGACGAAGCTGGTTAGAGTTAGGCAAAATGTTAGAGTTTGTAAGCAACTTCCCTTTGGAACTTAGTTACTTAGTTATGGCTGATGCGAGTGGAGTGACTTTTGAGAGATTGTAAGAGCTTAGAAGGCTCTAGGCTAGCTTAGAAAAAGAAAGAAGCAAAAGAAAGGGGAGATTGTAAGGAACATGGAGAACAAATGTAAGAGTGTCAACTGTCAACGCGTGGGATTCAGGTCGGAGCTTATAAAGTTCACTTGGAGCTGGGATTTTCACCATGGAATCCGCTTGGAATCCTAGCACATTAAATTCAGGATATACTCGAGGATTCAAACTCAATGATAGTTGAATGGATTTGAGTTCATTTTGGTCTTATTTACGTGTGATATTTCTCCAAAAATATGTCAATTTTCGTTGAGTATCAAATTGATTATCAAATGCAATCAATTGTTGTATTTGTTTTATTTTCAATTACTAGATTACCTATTGTGGAAATATCTATCAGTTATCTCTCTTCTTTTCTTTATAATAAATAATTATTTACAAGCTATCCTAACCCTAGAATCACTCACTAGCTAAAAAAAACTTCTTTTCACTTTTCTTCTTTTATATGCAGTGCACGTTATTGGAACCTAGAGCGGTTGAATAGGTTTTAAATCAAAAATAAGGTCTAATTCAAATTCTACCAAGAACTAGATATTCTAGTAGAATATCAGCTGTAAACAGGCTGACAGAATCTAACAGAGACTAGCAGAATCTAACAACTACTGACATAATCTAAAACTTATCGGCTTGATACAATTTCTATTAATAGATTTACTAGAAGAATAATAAAGCGACTAGCAAATCAAAATTTTTACTATAAATTGACAGGCACTATCAGTAGAAATGTAACAATAACTTAATCACAATAAATTAAGATATAGACAACTAATGCAACAGTCATAATAGAAAGATAAAGTGCAAGAGAGAGAAGAACATGAAGATCCTAGGGCGATTCAAGAAATTCTCCTACATCCATCACTTAGAGGTCTCTTCTCTAAGATTTTAAATCCACTATTAGTTTCTCTCTGTTGTGTATTTCTATTTTCTTTTTGTGCTCTGTATTTGAATTGTGTTCACATATCTAAATCTATCGATCAAGACAATAGCCTTGAAGATCTGGTTATTAGATAAAGAGGGACTTTCTTCCCGTTGGGCAACTAATGCTGCCTACACAGAAGAATGGGTGCGGCTCAACAAATCTGCAGTATAATGGCTCGTTGCAACTTAGAAGACAGAGAAGAGGAAGCATTGTAGCAGTTGAATAAAAGAAAGAAAGAAAGAGAGAAGGGATTTCTCTCTTGCTTATATTAAAAAAAATTATGTATTGCTTGCAGTTCAAGTGTAACAAGTAGGGGGAAACAGTCACATTGTTGGCTATATAAAGAACGTGTAGCTTATACTATAGCAGCTCAAGAAATGAATATTAAAGGCAATACTCAACCCACTTGAGACAAGAAGTGAGAACCTATTGTTGGAATTGAAGAATATGAAGGCGAATCTTCGAGCTGAATTATGGCGAGATCCGTTGATCAAATCAACTGGATGATGGTTGGAATGTGTTCTCCTTCCATTGGGGATGAACGTGGTACATTCACATGTTCAATTCCGACTTCGAATGAATGAGATATTCAAGTCCAAAGATTGCCTAATTCAAAGCCAAAAACGGGACTAAAGGTAGCTTAAAGCATTTAGTCCCACATTGGCCGTGGGATGGAAGCTTGTGGTGTATATATAGAGAAAATTGAGAACAAAGGGCGTGCCCTTTGGATACTTGGAGTTTTCGCGCGCGAAAAGGAGGGAATTATACTCGCACATGCATCGCGCGCGCGCGCGGCGCCGGAGCCGGAGCCGGGCTCGGGTTTGGGTTCGGGTTCGGGTTCCCTACCTGGCCTGGTTCTTTTTGAACGGGTTGTGCGGGTATGGGTTACTCCGCTACCCGAACCAAACCCGATCCGCTCCAGCCCACCCGCCAACGGGTGTCTGCGAACGGATCCGAACTGCCCGCCAACGGCTGTCGGAAAACCGTCCGTGCGGTTGGGCGGTTGGACAGTTGAACGGTTGCGACGGTTCTGTCCCCGTCGCAACTGTTGACTTTTGGCGGACGAGAATGCCCTCCCGGAGCGCTATAAATAGCGCTCCAGATTTCATTCTCAGACACACCAAATTCCAACTCTCTCTCTATTATCTAAGTTCTGATCTGAGCGAAGTGATTTCGGCGTTCTGAACTGTGCTTCCAGCGTGAAGTAGGAAAGCGGCTTCCAACGAGAAGTGGGAATCCGAAGCAACTTCCAAAGGAGATTCTGCAAAATTGTTCTGAAAGAGGAATCAGAAAATTCAAAAGATTCTTTTATAAGAATTGTTGTCTGAATCTGGTACTTCTGAAGAAAGATATTCTTCTACCTTCCTTCATCCTCAACAGTGGGTGCTCCTCCAGAGAGTAAAGGCAAATATTCGTTTGAAATTTGTCCTTGTACCGCTGCTTCAAAGATCCTGTGAAGGTACTGGTTGACTAAGGTTCGACCGCACGGTGATTTGGTAGTGCTATCCAAATACCGTGAAAGAGTGTTGTATCTTGGGAGACCAGCGTCCATTATCCCGTTAGCACCGGTGCGGGGGACGTAATTGTCTTAAGGAGATTCGCTCTAAGCGTACCTCACTCCAAATACTATATAAGTGGATTAAGTCCTTTATACAGGGGATATACTTTACAGTATATCGAGACTGATTTATATTCAGTCTAATTGGTGATTTAACCAAGGAAGGAAATTGAAAGGTGGTTCTTAAATTAAGGAACGTTCTATTGAACGGAAAACCTCCCACCTGATATTTGCCGACCTGGCCAATTAGATTGTTGATATCTCAGTGATCTTGATTAGTTGTCAGATTGATTCTTGTTAAGCAGAATATCAAACAATCTTAAGACATTTAACGTTTCTTACTTCTGTTCTGCTTGAACTTGCAGAAAATGTCTGAGACAAATCAAGATAGCACTAGCAAGGCAACAAACATGCAGCTCCAAAGTTTGATGCCTACTACACTTCCTAACCCGAAGCCGGAGAAGCCTGGAAAATTCGACGGCACAGAATTCAAGAGGTGGCAACAGAAGATGCTCTTCTACTTGACCACTCTTCATCTAGCCAAATTCCTGCAGGAGGATCCACCAGAACCCGGAACTGATCGGGACTCAGTCCTCGCAGTCGATGCTTGGACACAAGGTGACTTCCTTTGCCGAAATTATGTTTTAAATGGACTGGATGACTCTCTTTACAATGTCTACAGTCCTATCACTACGGCAAAGAAGTTATGGGCCAGTCTTGACAAGAAGTACAAGACTGAGGATGCTGGTACTAAGAAGTTCGTCGTAGGACGATTTCTGGAGTACAAAATGGTGGATAGCAAGACTGTCATCAGTCAGGTGCAAGAGTTCCAACTTATCTTGCACGAAATAGAGGCCGAAGGTATGATTCTTCCTGAAACTTTTCAGGTTGCAACAATCGTGGAGAAGCTCCCACCTGCGTGGAGAGACTTCAAGAATTACCTGAAGCACAAGAGAAAGGAGCTAAAGTTGGAGGATCTCATTGTGAGGCTTTATATAGAGGAGGACAACCGCAAGTCCGAGAAAAGGAGCAGCAAGAACTCCTACGAAGTAAAAGCAAATGTGATCGAGGACTCAAAGGGGAAAGCGTCTTCTTTCAAAAGCTTGAAGAGGAAGAAGTCTTCCCAGGGGTACAAAGGCAAGGCTCAAAACGGCAGAAACATGCGCTTCAAAGGGACCTGTTACATCTGCAACAAAGAAGGTTACAAAGCAAATGATTGTCGCAGCCGTCTTAAGAAGAACAAGAAGAGCCAACCACAGGCGAACATGACCAACCATGAATCTCCAAGCCTTTCTGCTGTGGTGTCAGAAGTGAATCTGACAACCAACAACAAGGATTGGTGGGTAGACACTAGAGCTACCCGACACATCTGCTCGGAGAAATTGTTATTCTCAGAATATCAAAGGCTAGAGCAAGATGAGCAGCTATTCATGGGTAATTCAGCTTCCTCAAAGGTTGAAGGAAAGGGCAAGGTCATCCTGAAGTGGACATCGGGGAAAGAGCTTACTCTTAACGATGTGTCATGTTCCAGACATCCGCAAGAATTTGATCTCCGGATCAATACTTAGTAAGAAAGGATTTAGAATTGTTTTTAAATCTGACAAATTTGTACTTACTAAGGGAGGGATGTATGTGGAAAGGGTTATCTTGTTGATGAACTTTTTAAAGCCAATGTTGCAGTGGTAGATAAAAAGTCTGTGTATTTGTACCCGAAGCTAATAAAAAAGGAAATTCTTCTGTTTATTTGCTTGAGTCTCCTAATTTGTGGCATGCTAGATTAGGGCATGTAAATTACAAGTCTTTGAAAAACTTGTCTAATCTGGGATATATTCCTAAACTCAACTTGGAAGAAATTCGCAAGTGTGAGATTTGTGTTGAGGCCAAGTTGGCTAAAAATCATTTCACTCAATAGATCGAAATACAGAACCTTTAGGGTTAATTCATAGCGATCTATGTGACTTGAAGTTTATGCCAACTAGAGGCGGTAAAAAGTATTTTATTACTTTTATTGATGACTGTACAAGATACTGTTATGTGTATCTTTAAACAGTAAGGATGAGGCAATAAATATGTTTATAACATATAAAGCCGAAGTTGAGAATCAACTCAACAAGAAAATCAAGATTCTAAAATCCGATAGAGTCGGAGAATATGAATCGAATAATTTTAGTGAGTTATGTGCTAGTTTTGGTATAATATATCAAACTACAACACCATACACTCCTCAGCAAAATGGAATTGCTGAACGGAAGAACAGAACTTTGAAGGAGATGGTTAATTCCATGCTCGTAAGTTCTAGAGCTCCGCAGAACTTGTGGGAGGAAGCTCTATTAACTGTAAATTATATTCTAAATAGAGTACCCCACAAGAAACTTGGTCTTATACCATTCGAGTTATGGCATGGAAGGACACCTTCCTACCATTACCTCAAAATGTGGGGGTGCCTTGCAAAGGTGCTGGCACCATTACCTAAAAAGACTAAGTTGGGAGCAAAAACTATTGACTGCATATTCATAAGCTATGCCTTGAATAGCAGTGCCTACAGATTTCTGGTTCATAAATCAGAAATACTTGATATTCATGTAAACATGATTATCGAATCTCGAGATGCTGTGTTCTTTGAAGATATCTTTCCGTACAAACGGGAAACAGATAAGACTTCTGGGAAAAGAACACACGAGATGGCGTTCAGGGACAAAAGTTCCGAGGAACCGAATGTAAATACGGAAACTGAACCAAGAAGAAGTCAGAGATCTAGAATCTCAAAATCTTTGGTCCAGATTTCATAGCATACGCTATTGAGAGCGAGCCTCAAACATTTAAAGAGGCTATGTCAACCCCAGAAGCACAAATGTGGAAAGAAGCTATAAATAGTGAAATAGAACCCATACTAAGTAATCATACTTGGGAATTGGTAAACTTGCCTCCTGGAAGTAAACCAATTGGGTGTAAGTGGATTTTCAAACGAAAATTAAAACCCAATGGATCTATCGATAAGTACAAGGCTAGATTAGTAGCCAAGGGTTATCGGCAAAAAGAAGGACTTGACTACTTCGATACTTATTCACCAGTAAAAAGAATAACGTCCATACGGATGTTAATTGCAATTGCAGTATTGCACAACTTAGATATCCATCAAATGGATGTCAAGACTGCATTCTTAAATGGTGAATAAATGAAGAGATATATATGGAGCAACCTGAAGGATTTATAGTCAAGGGCCAAGAACACAAGGTGTGTAAATTGGTAAAATCCTTATATGGTTTAATGCAAGCTCCAAAATAATGGCATGAGAAATTTGATAGTGTCATGATCAAAGATGGATTCACTATCAATGAATGCGATAAGTGTGTTTACACGAAAA
Organism: Agave tequilana; assembly: GCA_038442645.1. Taxonomy (NCBI): domain Eukaryota; kingdom Viridiplantae; phylum Streptophyta; class Magnoliopsida; order Asparagales; family Asparagaceae; genus Agave; species Agave tequilana. Next base: position 13,828 of record JAVJIF010018148.1, on the reverse strand, counting down.
CAGTTGGAAACGCATGTATCATTGTTTGTCTTTATGTAGACGACATGTTGATACTTGGGACTAATATTGAAATTATTAAGTCCACTAAAAGAATGTTATCCAACAGTTTGACATGAAGGATCTGGGGGTTGCTGATGTAATTTTAGGAATTAAAATTACTAGAACACCAGATGGAATCAGTCTATCTCAATCTCACTATATGGATAAGATGATAGAAAGATTCAAGGATCATGGGATAAAAGAGAATACAAATCCTTTTCTCCCACATGTCCATCTTCATAAGAATACAGGAACTGGAATACGCCAGTTGGAGTATTCTCAGATTATCGGGAGTCTAATGTATTTGATGAATTGTACTAGACCCGATATTGCTTACGCTGTAAGCAAGTTAAGTAGATACACTAGTAATCCTAGTGATCTACATTGGACCGCTCTACTACGAGTATTGGGTTACGTATCACATACCAAGGAATATGCCTTGAGATATGGACAGTATCCACCTGTACTGGAAGGATACAGTGATGCTAATTGGATTGCAGATTCTGAGGAATCAAAATCAACTAGCGGATACGTATTTACTCTAGCAGGAGCAGCGGTATCATGGAAGTCTTCTAAGCAAACATGTATTGCTCGTTCCACTATGGAATCGGAATTCATAGCCTTAGATAAGGCTGGAGAAGAAGCAGAATGGCTTCGACAATTCTTAGAAGATATACCATTATGACAAAAGCCAGTGCCCGCTATATGTATACACTGCGATAATCAAGCAGCTATATCTAGGGCACAAAATGTTATATACAACGGTAAGTCTAGACATATTCGTCGTAGACATAATACCGTGAAGCAGTTGCTCTCAAATGGAATTATCTCTATTGACTTTGTATCGTCAAATGATAATTTAGCGGATCCGCTTACTAAAGGTTTAAGTGGATAGCGTATAAACTGCGCATCGAGGGGAATGGGTCTAAAAGCCTAACCTTACCGAGTCAGCTTAATGGAAACCTCACTTAGCGACTGGAGATCCCACGGACTAAGTTCAAGAGAAAAAACTAGTTATGTTTGACTCAACAAGTAAGCACTTGGGAGCTTGACTCCAATCCATTCCTAAGGTGCACATAAGTGCTTTTCTACAAGTGGGTTAAGGATAAGCTTAACGCTTTTAATGATGCCTATATCTTGTTACTAAACAAGTGGAGTAGAGTAGACTACTCTTAATAGGACCATCACCTATGTGAGTATAGAGTTGGGTCGGCTCTTTGGGAATTTCTATGGAGGCTGTTATTCCCTAAAGATACTCTCTGAAACCAAGAATGTCCAGGGCCAAAAACGGACACAACCGAGAATCAAAGTTGATTTGGAAAGTTACTGTGTGAAGTTTGTTGACTTGGCTTACACTAACGGCTAACAGTTCAAGACCTAGTTCACTGATTAGCCAGTAACTCCAATAAAGTTTTCGCTATGGAAGGTTCAAGACCTAGTTCACCTATCCTTATGCAGTTTCTTTGCTCAAGTACCTTTCACAATAGAGTCAGTCTCTTTGTGTGTCATTCATTGAATCTCCATTCATTGTGGGGGATTGTTGGAATTGAAGAATATGAAGGCGAATCTTCGAGCTGAATTATGGCGAGATCCGTTGATCAAATCAACTGGATGATGGTTGGAATGTGTTCTCCTTCCATTGGGGATGAACGTGGTATATTCACATGTTCAATTCCGACTTCGAATGAATGAGATATTCAAGTCCAAAGATTGCCTAATTCAAAGCCAAAAACGGGACTAAAGGTAGCTTAAAGCATTTAGTCCCACATTGGCCGTGGGATGGAAGCTTGTGGTGTATATATAGAGAAAATTGAGAACAAAGGGCGTGCCCTTTGGGTACTTGGAGTTTTCGCGCGCGAAAAGGAGGGAATTATGCTCGCACATGCGTGCGTGCGCGCAGCTGGCGCGCCGCCGCTGGCGGCGGCCGGCCGGCGCCGGTGCCGGGTTCGGGTTCGGGTTCCCTACCTGGCCTGGTTCTTTTTGAACCGGGTGTCGCGGGTATGGGTTACTCCGCTACCCGAGCCAAACCCGATCCGCTCCGCTACCCGATCCGCTCCAGCCCACCCGCCAACGGGTGTCTGCGAACGGATCCGAACCGCCCGCCAACGGCTGTCGGAAAACCGTCCGTGCGGTTGGGCGGTTGGACAGTTGAACGGTTGCGACGGTTTGTCCGAACCGTCGCAACTGTTGACTTTTGGCGGACGAGAATGCCCTCCCGGAGCGCTATAAATAGCGCTCCAGATTTTCATTCTCAGACACACCAAATTCCAACTCTCTCTCTATTATCTAAGTTCCGATCTGAGCGAAGTGATTTTCGGCGTTCTGAACTGTGCTTCCAGCGTGAAGTAGGAAAGCGGCTTCTAGCGAGAAGTGGGAATCCGAAGCAACTTCCAAGGAGATTCTGCAAAATTATTCTGAAAGAGGAATCAGAAAATTCAACAGATTCTTTTATAAGAATTGTTGTCTGAATCTGGTACTTCTGAAGAAAGATATTCTTCTACATTCCTTCATCCTCAACAGTGGGTGCTCCTCCAGAGAGTAAAGGCAAATATTCGTTTGAAATTTGTCCTTATACCGCTGCTTCAAAGATCCTGTGAAGGTACTGGTTGACTAAGGTTCGACCGTACGGTGATTTGGTAGTGCTATCCAAATACCGTGAAAGAGTGTTGTATCTTGGGAGACCAGCGTCCATTATCCCGTTAGCACCGGTGCGGGGGACGTAATTGTCTTAAGGAGATTCGCTCTAAGCATACCTCACTCCAAATACTGTATAAGTGGATTAAGTTCTTTATACAGGGATATACTTTACAGTATATCGAGACTGATTTATATTCAGTCTAATTGGTGCTTTAACCAAGGAAGGAAATTGAAAAGTGGTTCTTAAATTAAGGAACGTTCTATTGAACGGAAACCTCCCACCTGATATTTGCCGACCTGGCCAATTAGATTGTTGATATCTCAGTGATCTTGATTAGTTGTCAGATTGATTCTTGTTAAGCAGAATATCCAACACCTATTACTACTCACATAGGTCAAGACATGTGGCGTACAATTACACAATGAGGAATGTACAAGTATATGCGAGGAGTGAGATAAATTAATAAATAAAGCTTGATGCTTTCTCCTTATCAACAAAACGAGAATACGAGGTGACAATAGAGTTCAGACTTTCTAGTCAAGTGAAAGAGAAAATTTTAATAAGATTATTTAAATAGGATTTTGTCTCATTGTATTCTAGCACTTAAGCTATCGATAGGATATTAGGAAAAGGGCTGATAGAACGGCCCTATCAGGAAATTCTAATAAAGAGATAGAAAGTTTAAATGCTTAAGAATTCATATTTTGCATCAAATTAAAGATAATTAAATTACTCTTTAATTGCTTATATATTCCTATGGATGTGAAAGTTGAAGCTCGATTTTCTTTTTGCTCCAAATGGTTCTTGTATAGTTTGATATAACTTTGAATTGGCTTGATATTGCCGAGCTTCAATGGTCTTCCATCTCTCACATAGATGTGAAAGTTTTGCTTAATCCATCCATCCTCTAATAACATGTCTTCTCATATAATAAGACAAAGACTATTAACAAAACTCAATTTATAAGTCAGCACACATCATCAAAATTCTTAGAATTACACATGACCCTAGAATTAAGGTATAATCTAATATTAACTTTCCATATTTGATCTCTGAAGGCAGCCCAGGTCTTCTTGACCTAGCACCGTTTTGTAGGACTTGAGACTCTTATGAAGATATCCAACTCGCGACTTTTTAAAGAAAATGCTTGTTTTATGATATTAGGCTAACAAATATAGTGTGATCCAACCAAACCGATTTATCTATAGTCATATTTATGACCTATGTAATAACTTAAATATCTCATGCACCAGTTCTTCAAAATAAATCATGTCCTTGTATATACAAGATACATATCAAATATTGAATTTTTATGAATATTTTTTGAATTCTTAGATATTATTTTATGAATCTAACAAGTACAAAGTTTGAAACAACAATAAAATATGGATTGAGTACTTTATAAACCTTTCATCTAATAAACTTGATATATGTAAAATAAATTTGTAAAATTCTTGATTTTAACTCCATAATGCACTGACTTCTTACACATTTTTCTTCCTCAGACCACCAAGTAAAGGGTTTATGGTGGGCCCCCAGGGGCCTATGCATCTGGTTGTGGCTTCAGTGGAAACAGGCTCTGAGACCTCACACCAGGGTTGAGGTGGAAGTGAGGAAGTGAGAGGCCTCATTTCTCACTTCTGCTGTCTATCCTGACATCAAAAAAGAAAAAGAAAAAAACTATTTCCTTCTATTTTCTCTCTTACGCAATCATTTCTTCACTTTCAATGTGCTACAGTTAATTTTGTGATCAAGTAAATCTCATTAGTAATAAATTGTAACTCAAAATAGTTAATTTTGTACTCATATAAATCTTACTCGCAGTTTAATTACAGTCCAATTTATTTTTTTATAATTAATATTTATTTTAATATTAATTTGCGGTCAACTTTTTCACTTTCACTTTCACATTACCATCCAAATATCGAAAAAGACATTACATTTTTTTCAATTATACTTCCCAACTACCATCCAAATACCGAAAAAGAGACACAAATTCTCATTTTTAAAAGAAAAATTCCTACTTCCTCACTTCCACTCACTCCGGGCATCCAAACAGTCCCAAAGAAGAGAAACAAAGGAAAAGAGAGAGAAACCGCATGGGGACCTCTAAAAGTGATCATGTTGAAATACTCAGCTAAATTTGTTGCTGTTAAAATGCAAAATTTTGATTCTAATTTGGCAGTTGATTTGGTTACAATGTGCAGTGTCACGAATGTTCTCACTGATATCGAACATGCTGCTAGAAAAATTTTTACCTTATTTTTTTTTAGAAGAAGCTCGCGGTTAACTGTCATCGTATACACACACGTTCTTTATTCGCATATATCCACACCTCATGAGATTATTCGCATATATCGCACCTCATGGGATTCGATCTAAGACCGTGTGTGGCCGCACAAGAGACCCTAGAAATTAATTTGTATGCATTCAAATGGGGAGAAAAAAAAAAAAAAGAAGATAACAAGTACTGCAAAAAGACATAGATCCCATGTGCTTCTCCACACCCAAATATGTAGATATGCAATTGTATTATTCCACCATGATCTACTGAAGTTGCATCACTGAAATGCAAAAACTAAGGTATAAAATTTTTAAAGTTACATCCACATCAATCTATATCAGCAACCATTTTACATATATAGCATTTTGTAAAATTCGTTTTGCATCTTTTCTGTATATTTTCTTTATTATGCACATTTCTCTGTCTATCACATAAAAAACGATCTTATTACTATAATTGAAATAGACAGAGATATTTTGACACAAATTATGCATAGTTTTAAATCAGTTATCTTCCAACTCCTACAACTGTCTATTCATTTTCAAAAGCGAGACTCACCGAAGGTCTCATGACTAATTCTCTCAGACTGTTAAAATTTGTGTTGTGGGGCCAAATGAAATCTAACAATAATTGGCAGATTAAATTTCAAGACTTTGTGGGGCCAAATGAATAATAAATAAAATAGAATATACATATAGAAAAATCAGAACAAAATAAAAAGGATAAAATTAGGGGAACATAAAGTAGGGTAAAATTGCAAGTGCTACTATAACGCAATGGTAAAATTTCTTTAGCAATTGCAGAAAATATTTACAGTTATATATCTTACTTGCTTATTTTTGTAAATTTCTTTCTAACAAAAATCTCTATGATGAATATTAATCTTGATGCATGCACTGACTAAACTCTATTGGGCACAAAAGTGATGATGGAGACATCATCTAATTGTGGTGTATATCAGGGCTTTACAACTAACACTAAACAAATTGTGGTGTATATCATGAGACTAGCTATACAATGATTGTTCCAAGGGGGGAATGAGAAGAAAGAAGGAGGAGCACCAAATTATTGACATTGGTAAGCTTCATTAATGTTTTATATGCAGGTATATAGGCTGACGGGTCCCAAATTAACAATGTTAAAACTGATCCAAAAAGATCAACATGTCCTTAAATAGACGAGACTAAATAATTTGGTGGCGAACAGACCCCTTTTTTTATTTTTATTTCAACGTCTTTTTCTTTTGTTTTTGGATTTATTTAATCCAAAATCTTGAGCCCGAAAGGTGCGATCATATCAGCACTCATGCACCGGATCACATCAGAAATTCACAATTAAGCGTGCTTGGGTGAGAGTAGTACTAGGATGGGTGACCTCCTGGAAAGTCCTCATGTTGGACCTAAAATGATCACTGAAGTACGTGAAAACCAAAGATGGATATGTTGCATTAGCTGTGAAAAGTCTTGAATTCAGGTTTGCTTAAAAGAAACAAATAGTTATACTACTATACAATGGAGAATTTGATTGATTGATATTGCCCTATTTCGATGCTCATATGCAAGTCTCAAGATTACGGCACATGAAAATTATTGATGGTTCGTGAAAACTCAGTGTGATCTATGTGCATGTAGTGTGATCTATGTGTTAGGATTTTGTCTTATTTTTCAAGAGAGGATGATGATTCAAGAAAATTCAATTTAGTTGAAGAAGATAATAGTTTGAAGCAGAAGAAGCAAGTCAAAGTGAAGCAGGTTACTTTTCAGGCGATTGTGAGTTTCCTTTTCAGCAGGAGTATGAATAGAATTCAATTCCTATTTAATGAAGATTTGTTTCTAAAAATTAAAAGTTCTAAAATATTTCTAGATCAAGAATATCAACTCTTAATTGGTTTATCAAGATTCTTCAAGCATTCAATGACTAAAATCATCTTATATTCTAAATAGGAGTTATATTGTAAAATCTTATAAATAAAGGATTGTAACTTAGAATTTAGGTGGAGCCAAAAAGCAGAAAAGAGTTGTGAACAACAATGTAAGTCCCTAAAAAAAACATAAAGGTCCTAAAAAGTCAAAAAGAGAGAAGTAAGGCAAAAGTGCATAGAGAAAAACATACTCTTGTATTTAGGCGTAGATTCAAAGGGAAAGCGAATACTCTTGTGTCATCAAGATGAAGGTTTGATCTCTCTTTGTACCAAGTTTATTAATAAAGCTCTCTCAAGTACTCTCTTCGTAGATGTAGGCTAAGTTTGGGTTGAACCACGTTAAATTGTGTGTCCTTCTTGTATCTTTTAATATTCATCTTGTTTACTCAAGGTTATCGTATCTTATGGCGTGCTTGAGGTCGTCGGTGGGGATCTCGTATCTTCCAACCATTGGTATCATAGTAAGTATGGTATTCCGACTTATTCACGCAACAATTGGTATCAGAACATATCAATTTCGTTTACAACACTATGTGCACAGTAAGAGTGTCAAGTAGAATCATATTACAATAACTTTTTGAGCAGAATTATTATTGGGAGAGAGGAGATAGAGGAGATGGAGGAGATGAAAGAAGATAGCACAGAGATCGGACGACAAAGGAACAAGAAAACGGCGCATGGAGCAGGCCTGATATGCTCCCGGTCGACCTCCGGTCGACCGGTGGAGGAGGCCGGTCGACCGGCGTGCACGGGTGTGCACAGGAAGGAGCGGTCGACCGGCCCGGTCGACCGACTGAAGTGGCCTCGCTCTCAGGTAGGCGCGGTCGACCGGGCCGGTCGACCGTGGCATGGGTCGGTCGACGGCTGGTCGACCGAGGACGCGGCTGGAGTTTCCTTTTAGGATTCGAATTCCTTTTCTGATTGGGATTAAATCCAACTGGGTTTCCATAAACTCAGGGACTCTGTGGGTATAAATAGAGGTTAGAGGCCTCATGTATTGTATCCCTGAGAGAAGAAAAAGAATCCCTTGCCTCCCTCAAGTGTTCCCTCTTGTAATAGTTGTATTGATTGTTGAATCAATAAGATCTCTCTCCCCTTGCCCCGAGAACGTAGGCACATTGGCCGAACCTTGTTAAATTTGTGCGTTGTTGTTTTTCTCTATTGGTGGTTGTTCCTGCTGTGTTGATTGTTTCTCCGGCTGCATCGAGTCTCCGCCAGGAGGGCAGATTCCTCAAGATCAAGTTGTGGTTGTTGTGTCTCTTCTTCCGCGAACCGCTGCGCACAACGAGCAGTGTCTGGGGGGCGCAACAAGTGATATCAGAGCTTCCCAGATTCGACGTGGGATCATCTGTTGATTCAAAGGCATCTTTTGCTGATTGGCAGAGATCGTGTGTCGATCTCGGATCAGAGTTGGGACTGTTTGTGGGATCGTGTGTCGATCTCAGAACAGCGTGTGAAGATTGCTCGAGGAATCAAGTTGGTGGAGTAGATTGCTTCGGAAACTCTTCGTGGGTTTCGCGTGGAGGTAAAGATCTGATCTTTATCTAGTTTATTTTATCTAACTCCGTTTGTTTCCTCATTGGTTTGAGGAATCAGTTGAGAAGATGGCTGGAGAAAGCACATCGGTGAAATCCATGTATCCACATCCAAGGATTGATGTGGTAAAGTTTAACGGGACGAACAACTTTGGTATGTGGAGGTGTGAGGTTATGGATGCGCTGACGGCATCAAACCTCAAAGACATTCTACAGTTGGAGAAGAAGCGCGCATCAACGACGGAAGAAGATTGGGATAAGATGAACCGTTCGGCGTGTGGCTTGATCAGGTCTTGTCTGACACAAGACATCAAGTATCAGGTGTTGCATGAGACATCTGCGAGGCAGCTGTGGGAGATCCTGGAAAGGAAGTATCTGACGAAGAGTATAGAATCGTGATTGCAGTTGAAGAGCAAGCTCTATGGGTTTCAGATGCAAAGAGGATGCTCCGTCAATGAGCACTTGAACCGCTACGCGAAGCTTCTTACAGATCTAGTTAATGTGGATGTGGAAACTAGTGAAGAGGATAAGGCGGTAATTCTTTTGAACTCTTGTTGGGGAGATTCTGTCTCCTCGTTTTAAATAACCGCAAGTGCACGGTCGTTCGATGTAGCACTTGAGGGTCGGTCCACAGGGACAGGTGGTTCTTTTGGTTTCAACACCTCTACGCGAATTGATCAAAGGTTTTGTGGGAGTTTGTTCTGAACTATGTGTTAATTTAGAAAAGTCAAGCACCTAGGATCGAATCCTCTAAAACTAGAATCAAGCGGTCAATCTCGTTTCTCCATACTAGTCTATTATTAGTCACCAAAATCTCTATTTCTATTAGGCAAAGTAAATCTGAACACTAGATCTAAGCGCAGGGTATTATCTGCATCACATGGTCCATCAAAGGTAAATAAAATGACTAAATAAATTAAAACCAGAAAAATAGTAAAACTCTAAGTATAGACCATTGACTATTGATACATACCCTGTCAAATAACTAGTGACTCTAGAAATAATCTCCTAAAAGTTGTCGGTCAATTGGTGTGCAAATAACCTTATATAGGAGATCCAACGAATGGCCACAAGATATTCTAGCCTAAGTTCATCTCCCCTAAATGCAAGAGGGGGTCTACCTATGCATGATACAACTAACAATGATACAATCTCATAAATTAATCATACTTAAATAATTAAAATAATTAATACAACTAAATCAGTTTAAGACTATTTAAATTTAACTAAATAATTAATTGCAAACACTAATTAATTAAACTAATCAAACTAAACTAATAATTAAAAAAAAAACGTGCCTTTGATCTGTAAAAGCATGCCGCCTCCATGATGAAAAGCAAAAAAAAAGGGGAGGGGGAATATTTTCTAATAAAATAATGTGCTAAAACTCCCAAAATACAAAAAGGCTAAAGTTAACAAAAACTAGATTTTATTAAAGGTAGCTAAAAAAATTAACACCAAAGGAAAAAAGACAAAAAACAAAAACTAGCTGACGGCCCCCAATACAGCAGCCCAGTTTTTTTCCTTATATAATAAAGATATTTTACAAAAAGCCCCTCAACAAATACATATTACAAATTAATTCAGTTTTGACTCAGACTGATTTTGTAAATGGCCAATACGGATAACTAAACAGTCGATTCAGCAAAACCTCTCAACACAAAAGTTGTAGATCTTCGAATTCTCTTTTCATAGACATCTTGAATGACCTCCTTCAGAGTTTTATAGAAGAAGTTATGGTCAAAATACCGGAACACGCTTGAAAAGCAACCCTCAATCTTTACAAATTGCGTGATTTCATTGCTGAAAGTAATTGGATTTCTCTTTCTCTTTCTCTTACCTGTTTCCTGCAAAATTCAATCAAATATACCCGAGTAGCATTATTTATATACAAATAATAGGTAATTAGGAGTATGAAAATATGATAAAATTGTGCTCAACAAATACCCTCACACCTATCTTTTGCTAGTCCTCGAGCAAAACTAATAAAAAGAAAAAGAAAAAATTAAACTACTCTAACTCACTTTCGTAGGAATCACGGTTGCATTTAGCACGTGCAACAAGCCGTTAAACCCCTAGGTTACCCTAAAGGACGAGTTTTGTCTCGTGAGGGTTTTCAGTGGATTACACCCACAAAACCTAAGAAAGTTAGAGATTAAGAAATAAATAAAAGTAAAATAAGGATAACCAAAAATCAAGAAAAGAAAAACAAATTAATTTTTTTTAGTTAACTAGCTAGCAAGATCATCAATTTTCATGAGTTTCATTTTCAAGTAAAATCTCAATTCAAGATATCATATGGGATAAAATAAAGTCTCAAATTCAAAACTTTACACCACCTGTCCTAAGTTTCAGATCCTATGTACCCCGTGATCGTGATGTAGTTCTTAAGCTTGGGAAATATTTAATTACAACTTCCATACTTTTCTTTTTTTCTTTTTTTTCTTCTTTTTTTCTTTTTTTCTTTTTTTACTATCTTTCGCGTAGATACCAAGGCTTCCTGAGGCCAAGGCACATAGCTAATTGATAATCAAAATTATTATATTTTTATAGTGTCTTGTCCTATTAAGCTTTCTCAGCTACCCATATAGCGAGCTTTGGGTCAATGCTCCTAAACCAGATGGTCTTAGGGCAATAAGTGTAAAAACACTCTTACAGACTTAATTACTCAAGTAACTGAGGCCACAAAACAAGACTTATTAATATCTATTTTACTATATACTAAATCTTTTTCTTTTTTTCTTTTTTTTAGTTGCAATCAATATCCCAAGCCTATGAACTAATAGTGTAAGTGCTATTGGGTACATAATCACTTAAACTAAGTTTAGATGGTATGTCCATTTTAGATTCTAATCTTTATTTCAAGACTTTATAACTCTTTCATTTTGATCTTACCCTTAAAATCCACTCATGGATACTAAATCACTCACATACTAGCTAATCATTTGCATAAAATTTTCAACTTTTTTTCTTTTTCTTTTTTTTTCATTTTTTTTAGACTCCTAAAAGAAAATAAAGATAAAGAAAGGAAAAAAAACCTTAAAAGCAAAACAAAATAAAAAAAAAAGAATCCTAAAAAAGAAATGTGAATCTCTCTCCCACACCTAAACTGTGTCATGTCCTCATGCACACAAATGAATACAGAGATAAAAATAATGTAGCATGTAATTTACACATCCTAAACATGCACACAATCATGATGATCATGCAATCCAAGCATACAAAAGATATATAAATATAAACAGTATGCTAGAATTAGAAATACTTACAGAGCACTAGAAAATCAATGCTGTCGAAGCAACAAAAATTCTTCCTGTGTGTGGTAGATGCCTCCTTACTTATCCTGTATCACTTGTAATAAACTCGACACATAGGTTAGAGAAAGAGAAATAAAGACTCACTAAAACTGACTCAACTAACTAAAAGAGAAATAAAAAGACTCAACAACTAAAAGAAAAAAAATAAAATAAAATAAATATTTACATATGTACAATTTCACAACTCCCCCACACCTAGATCTTTCTAGGTCTATTCCCTCGAGCTCGCTTCCCATCATTCCAATGGGTTCCCTTTAATGGACAAAGTGGAGAGGTTAATCTTTTTGTCATCTTTAATTTCATCCTCTCCAGCTTGTTCATCACTTTCCTCCATCTCCTCCTTCTCTTCTTCCATACCGCCTCACAAATTCATCATTTTCACACAATATAATTGGAGTGTCCACAATATGACTGCCTACAAATTTAAGCTCATCCTTAAACATCACCTCAAACTTAAATCAACAAATTTTTTTATAGGTGTGTAACTAACCGGAGCATCCCTAACCAATTCATCCAAATATAAGAGTTCGTCCTCAAATAGGTTTTCAGAGCTTTGATTAATTAGAGATTCTTGAATCAAGTTTGAAAAGTATGATCATTGGTGGCTCATCGAAGGTGAAGATACTCAAATCGAGTTTTGTTTTCTCAAAGGGAACTCTAAACTCAAGATCCTCAACACATGTTTTCTCATCATTGTGATCACACTCTTCAACAAAAGTTCATTAAGAAACAAAGGCTCATTATCCATGTAGGCATACTTACAATTTTGATCACTGTGTTCCATTTTCCATATGAGTGGATGCAATTTTCTGCTCCTCAATACTTATCTTTTCACAGAACTTAGAAAATCATCCTCAAATTTCTTTTGAAGCAAAAATTCATCATTGTCACATTCCTCTTCACAATAAGATTCAACTGACTTCACATGAGTTGTATATGTAGCCAAATAATTTCTAATCACTTCATCCAGACACTGAGGATCATTATCACTTTTGTACACCTCATGGATTTTCACAACTTCCTTAACAGGCTTCTCATGTTCAAGCTCTTCAAATTGATTAAGATGAAATAATGGGGACTCGAAGGGCATCTCGATGGAATGATTAGACATGTCACTATGGCCAATGATTTGCTCTTCGGGTCTAACTGTTTGGCCTTTATTCATTTTATGAAAGTTGAGTGTGCTCTTGAATGTATATGGTTCGAGTTGGTAGGCTCAGGAACTAGTTGACTAGAAAAGGGATCCTCCTCTTGCTCACTAACCAACTCATTGGCTGGCTTGTTTAAGCAGTCTCTAATGTCATAGAGCACTTGCTTTGAAGTTTGCCTGAAAGTTTCAAAAGCTTCCTCTAGTGTTGGTTCCTTGTCCACCTGATTACCATTTAACTCAATTTGCGAAAGTTGATGGAACTCTTGAACTTGATCTGGACTTGTGGTTGAAATAGGTTGATTGAGATGAGTCATTATCTTATCCATGTGAGCACATGTCTCGATTAACTGCTGATTGGTTTCGACTATAGTCTACTGCATGGCTTTAAAACTCTTCTCTAATGTGCTTTCTTCATGCTCATTGTTAAATCCCAAGACGGAGGTGGTGGTTCAATGTAGGACCAATTAGGTTGAGAATTCTGATATGATTAGTCCCATGAAAATTGAGGACAATTCCAACCCTCCGAATTGAAGTTTGATGGATAAGGTTCGCTCGTAGGTCCTTGAAATGTCTGGAATTGATTTTGACCTGGTCCCAACGAATACCCTATCGAAGGACACTATTCTGAAGGATGATTTGAATCTTGACAGTGATGGCAACTCATTTGATGGTATGAAGAAATTGAGTAGTTCGTAGGATGGATGTATTCATTAAAGTCAGAAAGAGAGGTTGGTGGATGGAAAGGAGGGTTTGGCCTATAAAATGGATCATAACCAAATGAATTTGGATAGGTCATGGGGAAAGGATTTTTTTTAAATTTTTTTAATTTGTTTTATTTTTTGAATTTTTTTTTGAATTTTGATTTTTTTTTTTTTACACAATCCGGTATAGGTGTCAAAACTAAAGATAGAACACTGTGTCCCCAGCAACGGCGCCAAAAACTT
>JAVJIF010018147.1:0-70792 GCA_038442645.1 Agave tequilana | reverse complement strand
AACAGCATCCCATTTTTAAAACATGAACACTCCTTTCTTCATCCCCACTTCCTTTTCTATCTTCTTTCCGTAGTTGTCGACAAATTCAATTAGTAACTTGATCCCTGTCAGCTAGATTAGCAATGCTTCTACGTAATCACCAAAAAAAATATTGAAGGTGCACATAAAATATTTACCTTTAACCTTTTGATAGCTACACTTTCCCTCGTCTTTCTCACTAAGATCGTTCTTTATAAGTACAGAATTTTGGTGCATCGCTCTAATAGTATACTAACTGCTGGCTTTAGGAGCAATCAGGCTGCTTTGATCAACAATTTAGCCAAACCCTAATTCTTAAATGGGCTATACCACCTGAGTCTTCAATTATATTAGCATTTTCATTCATGTGATGTTTATGGCTTTTTTGGGGGAACCATTTTGACCTGGGAACATAAATTAGTGTAGTTGTGTCTGTGAAACTTGGTACATGCCCCCTGTTATCAAGGGGCAATGCTTGATGCTAACAGACCAAATCCAAATCATACCATGTTCTTGTTGGTAGATTATAGAACCTAATAAGCATGCTGTCTTCATAGAGCAGGCTAGTTTTATATTTGTTGAACAGGTAAATAACAAATGCTGTATGCTGATTTCTTTATTAGTATTGGTGAACTTATTAACAAAATAAATGTGCAAAATGATATCTGTTCACAAGCACAGCATGCAACATATGGTCATTAGAATAAAGGAGAATGTTTCATCATGCTTCTATTATTTTCGGCAGCACTCGTTGAATTCATTTCTCGTATGCTCTATCTTGTTTTTTGTCCCTCAACTTTAATTTAATTCAGAATATGAAGTATTACTGTTTTGTGTTTGAGTATTTACATTGTGTAAATAGTAGAAAAATAATAGTGTCTCAAGGGATTTAGTTTTATTTCCTCAATCATCCAAGCACATAACTGTGTCTGAATGGACGAAGGACAAACAAAAAAATGTCAAAAGAAGCATTTGTATAAATTTGTCCTAGAAACATGTCAGAAACTTACATTTTTTTTGGCAGATCGATCCTAAAAACTTAGAAAAAGCTCGTTGTAGTTCAATTTGGTGTGAGTTTTTATGTACGAAGTACTACATCTTATTTCTTTTTGAGTTGTCAAAATCTGTCTAAATATGACTTCAGTTTTCGTTATTCCTGCAACTCTCAGATGGTTGGTTTTATTCTTTGATTTGGTTATTTGTTTTTTTTTTTTTATCCTAGTATTCCAAGTAATAGTAGTTCTATACGTGCGATGACTGCTGTTTGGCTATATGACCTATTCAAATCATTTTCAGCCATTTGCTACTTGTTAGTGATTTTGGTCAGTGGCAGGCTAATTGACTGCAACGAGGCTTGTTTGAAAACCCTACGTAGTGAGGTTTCCTTCAGATGTTGGTCTTCTCGATGAGTTTTTTTTTTTTTTTTTTTTTTTGCTCACCGCACTATGCTCACTGCGAGCGCGGTGAGCCGTCCCATGCAGTGGACCCCACTCGCAGTGAGTGGGTTCCATTGCATCGAGTGGGGCCACTGCATCGGATGTTCTCCTTGCTCGCGGTGAGCACGGTAAGCCAAAAAAAAAATTCCTTCTCGATGGGCTGTTTTGATTCAAGGAAGTGGACGGAAGTGAGGAAGTGTCATTTCTCACTTACGTTGTCCATCCAAACACTGGAAAAAGAAATGAGAAATCCTTTTTCCTTTTCTATTTGCTTTTTAAACACACCCTTTACTCACTTCTAGAATGCTACGTTTAATTTTGTGGCCGTGTAAGAAAATCTCATTGTAATAAGTTGTAACTCAAAACATTTAATTTTGTAGTCATGTAACTCTCGCTTGCATTCTAATACAGTCTAATTTTTTCATAATAATTTTTATTTTAATATTATTTTACGGTCACTTTGTGATCAACTTATTCCTTCTACTTTTACATTACTAACTAAATACCGGAAAACACAATATTTTTTTCATTTATAATTTTAACTACCAACTAACACCGAAAAGAATACACACAAATTCACATTTTTCTTAAAGGGGGAAAAAAAAAAATCTTACTTCTCACTTACTTACTTCGCTCACTTCCTTGAATCCAAACAGCCCAAATACTCACCTCACATGGCAAAGAAAATCGTGGAAGCTTATGCACATATCTTACTATTACTATTTTGTTGACATTCACATTTACTATTATGATGCGAGAAAACTGACATGCTAGAATTGCATCTCGATGTCACTTCTCAAAAGAAATTAGAGATGAGTCGTATACATATCTTAACTTTAGACTCATTTAGTGCATGTCGTCTTAAAATATAATACCATAACTTTAAATTCATGTGCACACGTGTGTGCACGTCTTCTCCAAAACTCACCGGTAAATTTTTGAAAACGGAGGAATTAAATATAGAAAAAAAAAAAGGTATATCCTATGTGTGACGCATGTAAGTTCTTGTATCCTGCCAAACTTTGATAAATGCTTTGCACAAGGTTAGAGACTCCAATTTCTCCATCAACTTTCAAAAAAAAAAAATTCAATTTTTTTTTTATGACACTTTTACTGATTCATTTTTGTCTGACATAAACTTTTACAAAACACTCTCAGGGGCTTGGTTAGAAGCTCCGTCGGGGTTGTTTGGATGCAAGGAAGTGGGTGGAAGTAAGGAAATGAGGAAGTATAATTGCTTACTTCCCTATCTATCCAAACACCGGAAAAGGAAAATAAGAAACTTCTTCTTTTTCTTCTCATTTTTCTCATTTTCTCTTTTCACACAACCATTTTCTCGTCGCTTCCAAAGTGCTACAATTTATTTTGTGGTCATGTACTTCTCATTTATAATAAATTGTAGCACAAAACAGTTAATTTTTTTTATCATGTAAATCTCAATTGCATTCTAATTACAGTCTATTTTTTATTTTTCTTAATTAATTTTTATTTTAATATTATTTTGCGGTCAACTTTGTGGTCAACTTTTTCACTTTCACTTTCACATTACCATCCAAACACCGGAAAAGACATGATATTTTTCAAATCACACTTCCTAACAACATCCAAACACCGAAAAACTTACAAACTAATTCCCAATTTCAAAGGGAACTATTACCAATTCCTCACTTCCTTACTTCCTCACTTCCACCGTCATCCAAACATCCAAATACCTAAGCTCAAGTACAGCTGTAGAAGTGCTCTTATGAAGTTAGAAGCTAAGCCATGTGGCCACGGAACTCGCGCAGACCCCGTGCTCCATTATTGAATCAGAGGAAAGGACTGATGACAACAGCATGATCTCTTTCCCTCTTTTGTTTTTCGTTTTGTATCCCTTCAATCTTCGTTCAATAATGATCAGGAGATGAGAGAGAAAAGGATCAAATTGTGGTCCCAAAACAAAAGATAGTAATTCAGGTGGGCTCTCCCCCCAACAAATAGGACCTTAAAAAACTCAGGGGCAATTAATTATTATGTCATGCGCAGTTCTTTCATCTTTACGCACGTGCTCCTAATGCAGGCCGACATTAGGAGCTTGCGCATTAAAATAATTATCAATTTTTTTTATAACAAAAGAAAAAAAAACAAAGAGAGAGAACATAATTTTCACTACCCACATCTTGAATCCATTATCCATGTCCCCGCCGTTCTGAGTGCCTCATGTGTGGGATCACACAGGATAGGACACTGGGAAATCTTTAGGATCTCTCTTGTTGGATGTAAGCTCCAAAGAGAATATTGTGAAATGATTCGCTTAATCCTGGAGAGTTCTTTGTTTTTAGGATCCAAGAAACTCACTGGTGTATGGTGCAAATCTGTGTCAGCTTGTTGCACTGAAAACTTGAAAATTCTTTTTTTACACGTCTAGAATCTATACAGTTGTCTATAAATATGTAGAGGTAAATTTCTCCGTATCTACACTCATTTGTAAGAGAGAGGGTAAATCAACGTAAATATCAAAAAATTTACGTAGAAACCTGTAAAAAGGAAAAATCACAGTATCAAGAGAGAGATTCCACTAAATCAAAGAGGTTACAAGAAATTCTCAGCACTCTGTTACAGATTCAATTCTCTAGGGTCGATCTCCTTCCAAGGAGGAAGAGATTGATTTTTATAACTGAGAGATAGTGAGCTGAGTCATCGCCCCTAAGGTTTCCTCCTCTGGATCTGCCGATGATTGTAACTGTGTAATGCCACAGGTTAATTGTTTAAATGGCACATGATTGTCTAGATCATGCTAGCTAGCGAGAATGGAAGTCTAGATCTGCACTTATAACCCCACGTGCCTTGTGGTTGTAACGCTCTTACTGTCAGATGGTGGGGTGATGGGGTGAGATCTATTAAAAGAAAGTTGAGTTTGTGATCCTATGATTGCTAGACTTGTCAGGTATCACAATTTTGCAGGGGGTCATAATCTTGACCACTACAACACATAAGAGTAGCATTTATAGGTTATCTTGCACCACATCATTTTATCATATGAAGGATTCTTGAAACTCATAGCTTACTTGCAAATATTGGATTTGACTATTAAAGACTTTTAGATACAAATTCTGATTATTATGATATATGCCTTGAAAATTTTGCTTGATAAGTTTAAATTTATTAGTTGTAGCTTTCCATTAATTATTTCCGAAGAAAGAGTCCCTCCCGCCTCCTTAGAGTGCGTGTGTTGAAACTGAGCAACAGAGTTAGGTCATGAGAGATCCTCGGTCACAACACACTTTTTGTCCGGAAAACAGAAAGAAAGAACTAAAGAAGAAAGTAACTCTTATTTTCTTTTCTCTAAGAGAGCGGGCAACAGAAAAAAAAAAAAGAAAACAAGAAAAACAAAAGAACAATGGAGATCAACAGCGTTACGTCCGCAAATTGCGGTCGAAACGCCTCTCAATGTCCTCCGGGTGACTTGAATGAGCAATCTTTCATCGGCGTCATCTTCAATTCTTGAATGTAGTAGAGACTCTCAAAACTTCTTATCTAATAAAATCTATCTATCATGTGTGCTCTTGGGATCTGTGGTCCATGCAAGCACATGCCATCAGGCGAACCGTTCTTACTGTCAGATGGTCGGGTGAGATCTATTGGATGAAAGTTGAGTCATGATCTCATGATTGCTAGACTTGTCCGTGTCATAATTTTGCAGGGGGTCATAATCTTGACCACTACAATACATAAGAGTAGAATTTATAGGTTATCTTGCACCACATCATTTTATCATATGAAGGATTCTTGAAACTCATAAGATTAATGTTTCTCTTACTTGCAAAATATTGGATTTGACTATTAAAGACTTTTTGGATACAAACTCTGATTATTATGCTATATGCCCTTGAAAATTTTGCTTGATAAGTTTAAATATATTAGTTGTGTCTTTCCTTTAATTATTTCCAAAGAAAGAGTCCCTCCGTGTGTTGAAACTGAACAACAAGAATTAGGTCATGAGACATCCTCGGTCACAGCACACTTTTTGTTCGGAAAAAAGGAAAAAAAGAAATAAAGAAGAAAGTAACTCTTATTTTCTTTTCTCTAAGAGAGCGGGCAACAAAAGAAAAAGAAAATAAAAGAACAATGGAGATCAACAACTTTACGTTCACAAATAGCGTTCAAAATGCCTCCCGGTCTCCTCCGGGGTGACTTGAATGAGCAGTCTTTCATCGGCGTCATCTTTAATTCTTGGATTGTAGCAGAGGCTCTCAAAACTTCTTATCTGATAAAACCCTATCATGTGTGCTCCGTTTTAATGAGACCAATATTATCTTCTTCTTGCGTGTAAAGCCAAGAACTAGGATCAGAAACCATCAAAGCTTGTGGATCTCACATGACTTCAGCGGACCTTTGTGGTCCATTGTTTTGCTTGTTGTTTCCTTTGACATTATCCAAAGTCTCTCTTGGGTCCTGCCGGCGGAGGAAGATGCTCCGTTATCGCAAAGTGGTAAAAAAAGCTCAAGCTAATCGCTAATCACTGTAATATAATGATAAAATCTTTTGAAATTATATAAAAAAAAAATCTGTGAGTTTAGGTTAGCTAACAATGATTTCAGGTCTTCCAAAAGTTCATTTTAAAAGCAGATGGCGGCACTGTGTCTGGGTAAACTAAATCCGTTTTCCTACCAACGCTAATTTTTAAGGCTAGGGTCAGTTAAGTTAATATAAGATTTTCTAATTGACGAGGACATCAATGTCATCAGAAAAATCGAATTGAGTCTGTATTTTTTTTTTTTTTTTTTTTTTTTGAGTTTAGTGTGTTTTTTCTTTATTTTATTTAGTTTTTTTTTTTTTCATGTTTAGCCTCACACCGATTATGTGGTCCAAAATTGTAAGCCTATTTAAATATTTCATTGGTTTTAATAAAAATAAACTAGAATTTTGAAAAAATTGTTTAGATTATTTCTCTTGTAGGAGTATACTGCCCATGGCACGATGTGAAATCCTAGTTGTCTTTTCATTTATCTGTTAGGTAAACATTAGTTATTTTCTTTTATCTCTCATCTTTTTCTAAAATCCTTACACACTTTTTTGTTTCACATCACTAATCCATTTGTATAAACGAGTAAATTTGATAATAAATTTTTTTTTGTTATCTTTTTTTATAACAAACAAGGAAAAAAAATTAGTTGAACTTAAATAACTCTTCTGGAATACATATTTACGTGATAACTCAAAACTCTAGGATATTTGGTCTACGACAATCTGTTACACTCCAATTATGTATAACTTTCCATTGGTTATCTCATACTTAAGTGTCATGATGTATGCCCTTGTACTTTAATTCGAAAAATCTTTGAAGATTTGATATGTATCATATCAATAACTTGTGTTTTGTGCTCATGCTTCCTAGTCTCAAGGGATTAAGAACTTTTGCACTAAAAAAAGTTAATTTACGATGAGTTTGTAGAGATTTAGTGGACAATAATAGGTATTTGTACATGTGAATTTTTTTTTTTTTTTACTAAATCTTTCATCCATGATATTGTAGAACCGGCTATTAAAAAAAATGTTGGTTATTCTGCTTAACAAGAATCAATCTGACAACTAATCAAGATCACTGAGTTATCAACAATCTAATTGGCCAGGTCGGCAAATATCAGGTGGGAGGTTTTCCGTTCAATAGAACGTTCCTTAATTTAAGAACCACCTTTCAATTTCCTTCCTTGGTTAAAGCACCAATTAGACTGAATCTAAGTCAGTCTCGATATACTGTAAAGTATATCCCCTGTATAAAGGACTTAATCCACTTATACAGTATTTAGAGTGAGGTACGCTTAAAGCGAATCTCCTTAAGACAATTACGTCCCCCCACTGGTGCTAACGGATAATGGACGCTGGTCTCCCAAGATACAACACTCTTTCACGGTATTTGGATAGCACTACCAATCACCGTACGGTCGAACCGTAGTCAATCAGTACCTTCACAGGATTGTTGAAGCAGCGGTACAAGGACAAATTTCAAACGAATATTTGTCTTTACTCTCTGGAGGAGCACCCACTGTTGAGGACGAAGGAAGGTTGAAGAATATCTTTCTTCAGAAGTATCAGATTCAGACAACAATTCTTATAAAAGAATATGTTGAATTTTCTGATTCCTCTTTCAGAACAATTTGGCAGAATCTCCTTTTAGGAAGTCGCTTCGGATTTCCACTTCACGCTGGAAGTCGCGGATTCCACTTCACGCTGGAAGCACAGTTCAGAACGTTGGAAGAACAGTTCAGAACTCAGTATAGAGAGAGAGAGTGTGTGTGTTCAAACTCTGTTGGTGTGTCTGAGAATGAAACCTCTGGAGCGCTATTTATAACGCTCCGGAAGGGTATTCTCGTCCTCCAAAAGTCAACAGTTGCGACGGTTCGGACAGAACCGTCGCAACCGTTCAACCGCACGGTCGGTTTTTCGACAGCGGTTGGCGAACGGTTCGGATCCGTTCGCGCGCGGACACCCGTTGCGGGCTGGAGCGGATTGGGTAGTGGAGTGGAGCGGATCTGTTCGGCCCATACCCTGAAACCCGATTCAAAAGAATCAGTCCAGGTAGGAGACCCAGACCCAAGCCCAAGCCCGGACCCGGACCCGGTCCCGGTCCCGTTCCCGCGCCCGCGCCCGGCCCGGCTCCGGCACCGGCCGGCCGGCCGCCGCCAGCGGCGGCGCCCGCGCGCACGCACGCATGTGCGAGCATAATTCCCTCCTTTTCGCGCGTGAAAACTTCAAGTACCCAAAGGGCACGCCCTTTGTTCTCAATTTTCTCTATTTATACCCCATAAGCTTCCATCACACGGCCAATGTGGGACTAAATGCTTTTATCTTCCTTTAGTCCCATTGGCTTTGAATTAGGCAAACTTTGGACTTGAATATCTCATTCATTCGAAGTCGGAATTGAACATGTGAATATACCACGTTCATCACCAATGGAAGGAGAACACACTCCAACCATCATCCAGTTGATTCGATCAACGGATCTCGCCATAATTCAACTCGAAGATTCGCCTTCATATTCTTCAATTCCAACAATCCCCCACAATGAATGGAGATTCAAGGAATGACACACAAAGAGACTGACTCTATTGTGAAAGGTACTTGAGAAAAGAAACTGCATAAGGATAGGTGAACTAGGTCTTGAACCTTCCATAGCGAAAGCTTTATCGGACTTACTGGCTAATCAGTGAACTAGGTCTTGAACTGTTAGCCGTTAGTGTAAGCCAAGTCAACAAGCTTCACACAGTAACTTTCCAAATCAACTTTGGTTCTCGGTTGTGTCCGTTTTGGCCCTGGACATTCTTGGTTTCAGAGAGTATCTTAGGGAATAACAGCCTCCATAGAAATTCCCAAAGAGCCGACCCAACTCTTATACTCACATAGGTGATGGACCTATTAAGAGTAGTCTACTCTACTCCACTTGTTTAGTAACAAGATATAGGCATCATTAAAAGCGTTAAGCTTATCCTTAACCCACTTGTAGAAAAGCACTTATGTGCACCTTAGGAATGGATTGGAGTCAAGCTCCCAAGTGCTTACTTGCTGAGTCAATCATAACTAGTTTTTTCCTCTTGAACTTAGTCCGTGGGATCTCCAGTCGCTAAGTGAGGTTTCCATTAAGCTGACTCGGTAAGGTTAGGCTTTTAGACCCATTCCCCTCGATGCGCAGTTTATACGCTCTCCACTTAAACCTTTAGTAAGCGGATCCGCTAAATTATCCTTTGACGATAAAATCAATAGAGATAATTCCATTTGAGAGCAACTGCTTCACGGTATTATGTCTACGACGAATATGTCTAGACTTACCGTTGTATATAACTTTTGTGCCCTAGATATAGCTGCTTGATTATCGCAGTGTATACATATAGCGGGCACTGGCTTTTGCCACAATGGTATATCTTCTAAGAATTGTCGAAGCCATTCTGCTTCTTCTCCAGCCTTATCTAAGGCTATGAATTCCGATTCCATAGTGGAACGGGCAATACATGTTTGCTTAGAAGATTTCCATGATACCGCTGCTCCTGCTAGAGTAAATACGTATCCGCTGTTGATTTGATTCCTCAGAATATGCAATCCAATTAGCATCACTGTATCCTTCCAGTATAGGTGGATACTGTCCATATCTCAAGGCATATTCCTTGGTATGTGATACGTAACCCAATACTCGTAGTAGAGCGGTCCAATGTAGATCACTAGGATTGCTAGTGTATCTACTTAACTTGCTTACAGCGTAAGCAATATCGGGTCTAGTGCAATTCATCAAATACATTAGACTTCCGATAATCTGAGAATATTCCAACTGGCGTATCCCAGTTCCTATATTCTTATGAAGGTGGACGTGTGGGAGAAAAGGATTTGCATTCTTTTTTATCCCATGATCCTTGAATCTTTCTATCATCTTATCCACGTAGTGAGATTGAGATAGACTGATTCCATCTGGTGTTCTAGTAATTTTTATTCCTAAAATTACATCAGCACCCCCAGATCCTTCATATCAAACTGTTGGATAACATTCTTTTAGTGGACTTAATAATCTCAATATTAGTCCCAAGTATCAACATGTCGTCTACATAAAGACAGACATGATACATGCATCTCCAACTGTTTTCGTGTAAACACACTTATCGCATTCATTGATAGTGAATCCATCTTTGATCATGACACTATCAAATTTCTCATGCCATTGTTTTGGAGCCTGCTTTAAACCATATAAGGATTTTACCAATTTACACACCTTGTGTTCTTGCCCTTGACTTTAAATCCTTCAGGTTGCTCCATATATATCTCTCTATTTAAATTCACCATTTAAGAATGCAGTCTTGTCATCCATTTGATGGATATCTAAGTTGTGCAATACTGCAATTGCGATTAACATCCGAATGGACGTTTTCTTGTTACTGGTGAATAAGTATCGAAGTAGTCAAGTCCTTCTTTTTGCCGATAACCCTTAGCTACTAATCTAGCCTTGTACTTATCGATAGATCCATCGGGTTTTAATTTTCGTTTGAAAATCCACTTACACCCAATTGGTTTACTTCCAGGAGGCAAGTTTACCAATTCTCAAGTAATTACTTAGTATGGATTCTATTTCGCTATTTATAGCTTCTTTCCACATTTGTGTTTCCTCGGGTTGACATAGCCTCTTTGAATGTTTGAGACTCGCTCTCATAGCGTATGCTATGAAATCTGGACCAAAAGATTTTGAGATTCTAGATCTCTGACTTCTTCTTGGTTCAGTTTTCGCATTAACAATTGGTTCCTCGGGGGCTTTCGTCCCTGAACGCCATCTCGTGGTTCTTTTCCCAGAAGTCTTATCTGCTTTCCGTTTGTACGGAAAGATATCTTCAAAGAACACAGCATCTCGAGATTCGATAATCATGTTTACATGAATATCTGGTATTTCTGATTTATGAACCAGAAATCTGTAGGCACTACTATTCAAGGCATAGCCTATGAATACGCAGTCCATAGTTTTTGCTCCCAACTTAGTCTTTTTAGGTAATGGTGGTAGGCACCTTTGCTAGGCACCCCCACATTTTGAGGTAATGGTAGGAAGGTGTCCTTCCATGCCATAACTCGAATGGTATTAGACCAAGTTTCTTGTGGGGTACTCTATTTAGAATATGATTTGCAGTTAATAGAGCTTCCCCCCACAAGTTCTGCGGAGCTCCAGAACTTACGAGCATGGAATTAACCATCTCCTTCAAAGTTCTGTTCTTCCGTTCAGCAATTCCATTCTGCTGAGGAGTGTATGGTGCTGTAGTTTGATGTATTATACCAAATCTAGCACATAACTCACTAAAATCATTTGATTCATATTCTCCCGCCTCTATCGGATTTTAGAATCTTGATTTTCTTGTTGAGTTGATTCTCAACTTCGGCTTTATATGTTGTAAACATATTTATTGCCTCATCCTTACTGTTTAAAAGATACACATAACAGTATCTTGTACAGTCATCGATAAAAGTAATGAAATACTTTTACCGCCTCTAGTTGGCATAAACTTCAAGTCACATAGATCGCTATGAATTAACCCTAAAGGTTCTGTATTTCGATCTATTGAGTGAAATGAATTTTAGCCAACTTGACCTCAACACAAATCTCACACTTGCGAATTTTCCAAGTTGAGTTTAGGAATATATCCCAGATTAGACAAGTTTTTCAAAGACTTATAATTTACATGCCCTAATCTAGCATGCCCAAATTAGGAGACTCAAGCAAATAAACAGAAGAATTTCCTTTATTTATTAGCTTTGGGTACAAATACAAAGACTTTTTATCAACCACTGCAACATTGGCTTTAAAAAGTCCATCAACAAGATAGCCCTTTCCCACATACATCCCTCCCTTAGTAAGTACAAATTTGTCGGATTCAAATACAATTCTAAATCCTTTCTTACTAAGTATTGATCCGGAGATCAAATTCTTGCGGATGTCTGGAACATGAAGGACATCGTTAAGAGTAAGCTCTTTCCCCGATGTCTACTTCAGGATGACCTTGCCCTTTCCTTCAATCTTTGAGGAAGCTGAATTACCCATGAACAATTGCTCATCTTGCTCTAGCCTTTGATATTCTGAGAATAACAATTTCTCCGAGCAGATGTGCGGGTAGCTCCAGTGTCTACCCACCAATCCTTGTTGTTGGTTGTCAGGTTTACTTCTGACACCACAGCTGAAAGACTTGGTGATTCATGGTTGGTCATGTTCGCCTGTGGGTGGCTCTTCTTATTCTTCTTAAGACGGCTGCGACATTCATTTGCTTTGTGACCTTCTTTGTTGCAGATGTAACAGGTCCCTTTGAAGCGCATGTTTCTGCCGTCTTGAGCCTTGCCTTTGTACCCTGGGAAGGCTTCTTTCTCTTCAAGCTTTTGGAAGAAGACGCTTTCCCCTTTGAGTCCTCGATCACATTTGCTTTTACTTCGTAGGAGTTCTTGCTGCTCCTTTTCTCGGACTTGCGGTTGTCATCCTCTATACGAAGCCTCACAATGAGATCCTCCACTTTAGCTCCTTTCGCTTATGCTTCAGGTAATTCTTGAAGTCTCTCCACGCAGGTGGGAGCTTCTCCACGATTGTTGCATCCTGAAAAGTTTCAGGAAGAATCATACCTTCGGCCTCTATTTCGTGCAAGATAAGTTGGAACTCTTGCACCTGACTGATGACAATCTTACTATCCACCATTTTGTACTCTAGAAATCGTCCAACGATGAACTTCTTGGTACTAGCATCTTCAGTCTTGTACTTCTTGTCAAGACTGGCCTATAGCTTCTTTGCCGTAGTGATAGGACTGTAGACATTATAAAGAGAGTCATCCAGTCCATTAAGAACATAATTTCGGCAAAGGAAGTCACCTTGTGTCCAAGCATCGACTGCAAGGACTGAGTCCCGATCAGTTCCGGGTTCTGGTGGATCCTCCTGCAGGAATTTGGCCAGATGAAGAGTGGTCAAGTAGAAGAGCATCTTCTGTTGCCACCTCCTGAATTCTGTGCCGTTAAACTTTCCTGGCTTCTCCGGCTTCGGGTTAGGAAGTGGAGTAGGCATCAAACCTTGGAGCGGTATGTTTGTTGCCTTGCTGGAGCTATCTTGATTTGTCTCAGACATTTTCTGCAAGTTCAAGCAGAACAGAAGTAAGAAACGATAATTGTCTTAAGAATGTTGGGTATTCTGCTTAATAAGAATCAATCTGACAACTAATCAAGATCACTGAGATATCAACAATCTAATTGGCCAGGTCGGCAAATATCAGGTGGGAGGTTTTCCATTCAATAGAACGTTCCTTAATTTAAGAACCACCTTTCAATTTCCTTCCTTGGTTAAAGTACCAATTAGACTGAATCTAAGTCAGTCTCGATATACTGTAAAGTATATCCCCTGTATAAAGGACATAATCCACTTATACAGTATTTAGAGTGAGGTACGCTTAAAGCGAATCTCCTTAAGACAATTACGTCCCCCGCACTGGTGCTAACGGGATAATGGACGCTGGTCTCCTAAGATACAACACTCTTTCACGGTATTTGGATAGCACTACCAAATCACCGTACGGTCGAACCGTAGTCAACCAGTACCTTCACAGGATTGTTGAAGCAGCGGTACAAGGACAAATTTCAAACGAATATTTGCCTTTACTCTCTGGAGGAGCACCCTCTGTTGAGGACGAAGGAAGGTTGAAGAATATCTTTCTTCAGAAGTATCGATTCAGACAACAATTCTTATAAAAGAATATGTTGAATTTTCTGATTCCTCTTTCAGAACATTTGGCAGAATCTCCTTTTATTTTAGGAAGTCGCTTCGGATTCCACTTCACGCTGGAAGTCGTGGATTCCACTTCACGCTGGAAGCACAGTTCAGAACGTTGGAAGAACAGTTCAGAACTCAGTATAGAGAGAGAGTGTGTGTTCAAACTCTGTTGGTGTGTCTGAGAATGAACCTCTGGAGCGCTATTTATAGCGCTCCGGAAGGGTATTCTCGTCCTCCAAACGTCAACAGTTGCGACGGTTCGGACAGAACCGTCGCAACCGTTCAACCGCACGGTCGGTTTTCCGACAGCGGTTGGCGAACGGTTCGGATCCGTTCGCGCGGACACCCGTTGGCGGGCTGGAGCGGATTGGGTAGTGGAGTGGAGCGGATCTGTTCGGCCCATACCCTGAAACCCGATTCAAAAAAGAACCAGTCCAGGTAGGGAACCCGGACCCAGACCCAAGCCCGGTCCCGGCCCCGGCACCGGCACCGGCCGCCAATGGCGGCGTCGCGCGCGCGCACGCACGCATGTGCGAGCATAATTCCCTCCTTTTCGCGCGCGAAAACTCCAAGTACCCAAAGGGCACGCCCTTTGTTCTCAATTTTCTCTATTTATACCCCATAAGCTTCCATCACACGGCCAATGTGGGACTAAATGCTTTTAGCTTCCTTTAGTCCCATTTGGCTTTGAATTAGGCAAACTTTGGACTTGAATATCTCATTCATTCGAAGTCGGAATTGAACATGTGAATATACCACGTTCATCACCAATGGAAGGAGAACACACTCCAACCATCATCCAGTTGATTCGATCAACGGATCTCGCCATAATTCAACTCGAAGATTCGCCTTTCATATTCTTCAATTCCAACAAAACATTCTTGTACTTTTGAGTTTCAATTTTCAAATTTGTGCATTACTCACAATGTGGTAATCAGGAATAAATCAGAAGGAACAAAACTATGGATTTTAGAGAAAATAAATATTTTTAAAAAAATTCAACTATCTCAAAACAATGTAAGAAAATAAAAAATAATAAATCCACAGTTGTTGTTATTTCTATTGGCTGATGGGTCCTGAACTAACCTTCAAAGCAAGGCGGACCCAAATTACAGTTGTGGTTATAACCAAATTACATTTTTTGATCATCAAACAAAGAAAGAAAACAAAAAAGTAAAAATGAAAAGGAAATTGGAAGGTGATTAATCACCGTTAGATGCGGTACAGATCTCTTTTTAATTTCTTCGAAGCTAGAGAATTATGTAGCAGAGTTGCAAGAAAGGCATTTGGACAAGAAGTGGAGCTGGATTTGGAAGCTGCGTTCGTTTTCACCACGGACTTGGATTCCTCGGAGGAAGATATTGTTGTCAGCTCAGACATGCATCAGAAAATAGAAGCCATCTCTTTTTCTTTTCGCTTACCAACAATTGAAGTGTCATAAGAATCTTGCATTGTCACATCAACCATCAGTGCCACAATGGCTGTGAAATCACCTAGAAGGGGGTAATGACTAAAAACAATAGAAAACAATACGAAATTAAAAGAAACTAAGCAATCTAGCAATACTACACTAGTATGAGCAAAATAACAATCCCACGCAATCTAAACAATATAGCACAAAAGTTATCTATTTGATCCTGCAAGATCACCAACTCATATATGTTCCTGAAGAACACCCGGACCTACAAGTCCCTCACTCGATCAGAAACTTGCAAGCTCGTTCAAGGCTGTAACATTTACAACTCTTTGAATACAACAAAAGCTCATAAAACAATTTTATAACCAAGGTTAGAGGAATTAGATCTTTGAGATTGTGAGTATGAGTAAAGCTTGAAGGATTTGGATTGAAAGAATAAAGTTAGAAATCTTGTATTTGAATTTTTGGCTCAAAAAGATTTCTTTTGAAATTCTTGTCAAAATCTCTTGGGAAATATTAAGCAAAATACTTAGCAAAATTTCTTAGGGTTTTCCTATGGTACCTTTTTTATAGAGGATCAAAATAGAGAAAGAAACTCAAAATTATTGTTATTGATTAACTCAGAAAAGACAGAGTTAAAATATAGCCATTGGGGTTAAATCAGGCTCAAACAAGCCTATCGGTTGACCGATCAGTCGACCGTCATTGGTAAATTTCTGACTGTGGAGATAGTGGTTGACCGGGTGGTCAACCAATTCAACAGAGAGCTCTGATGTCTCAGTCGATCGACCGGTCGGTCAGCCGATATTGACAACCAGAGAGCACCTCTCTTACACGCGGTCGATCGGGCGGGGTCGACTGATATGCACAAGTTATACTTGTGCATGTCCGTGTAAAATCGGTCGACCACTCAGTCGACTGATAGAGCAATCACTTTACATGTCGGTCGGCCGACAAAGGGTCAAAACTGATATTAGAAAATGTTTTGCAATCCTTTTGATTTTTCCCTAAAACACTATAAAATCTCTATTCAAAAATAAGTTCATGTAGATCTTTAAAGCCCAAATATGGTGATCCTAGATCAACATAAAGAATATAGTTTTCAACTTGTTTTGTAAATTCTTAAAATATGTTTCCAAAATATTCTTTTTCAAATCCTTGAGTCAAATATGATTTTGTAAACGATCTAAAACTATTAAAAATCTTTTCAAGATTTTGTACACAAAACACAATAAATCTTTGTGTATGCGTGTGTGTCTTATGAGCAATCCAAACTTCTAAACTTAGTTTTGACTAAACTAAAACTTATCTTGCTCTAAAATGAAAAATAATTCTTCTAGAGTGCTTGAACTTGTAACTATCTCTTAAATTTAACTCCGTCCTTGAGTGCTAGCTGTGTTGTTGATGCTTGAACTCTTGGATTACTTTAATGTTAGCTTCAAACCTTGTGTATATTTGGAGAAGCTAAACATAAACAAAGTGGTTCCTATAAACCGGTAATTTAAACAAACAAAAATTATTAGTATAAATAACTTCATGAGATAATCATCATCAACATTAGGGTGAAGGGCCTTTGGGCCAACAATATTTCCCTTTTTTATGATGACAAAACTCATGGAACTATTTTAAATAAAAATGAAAGAGACTTCTAGCGAAGCTCCCCTTTAACACATGCACATAGAAAATATGACATTATAGCTTAATGTAAGATGTAGAGCATATATAGGAGTGTTATCATGTAAGCACTATACATAACATTTATGCATACAAAGATATAAAAATAGAAATTGGTATGCACAAATTGATCCTCTATCCATCCAACCTTTATTCATCCAAACTTAAAATGTAATGGATTATCACAAATGAACTATCACAAGTGAACTAAACTATTACAATATACAATATCATAATACTAACACAAAGTGTTATTTCACATAACCATCTCATAAAGCAAATCCACAAAGTACTAAATCACATAAACCACAACCATCTCAAAGTACCATTATTACAAACTACTACAACGCAAAGTTTACAAAGTCACAAATATTCAAGTTATTACAAAACAAAGTACAAAAGCAAAACATAAACAAAATAATGAAGTAACAAAATAACTCCCTAAATCTCCAGATCCTCCAGCTTCTCCTCCTCCTTTTGTCAACATCAAAAAGGAGGGAAATAGAACAACTCACTCATCCAGGATGAAATTCTTGTCAGCATAAAGTGGATCATCGGTCCATCGACAATCGGATAATATACGTCAACAGGCTCTGAAGGCACAAGCCAGGGCTCGAAAGGAGGACCCTCAGCAGGAAGAGGATGAGTGTGACCAGAGGACATGGGCTGAGGCCACTCATACTGATCAAAAGAATAGTCTGAGATGAGCATACATAAGGGAATGTGTTTCGAAACTCTTCCTGATTTGCCAAAATCTTTCAATAGAGGCTGAGTGACTCAAAGGCAAGGCATTCATTTAGTCCATGAGAGCAGAGTATGAGTCTGCAGAAGATGAAGAACATCCAGAAGCAAACTGAGGTGGAAGCTGTACTGGATGAGGTTGAGCATGCGTGCGAGTGTCAGCTTGCATTCTCTTAAAAAAGGGTGCGATCAATCTCAATAGAAGGAGGGTAGGCATTCTTTCCAGCTACATCAATTTTGAAGAATTTGAGCAAATGAGTAGTGATCATTCCGTAAGGGAGATTCCTTCTCGGAATCATTAGATGCTCTGATAGCATGAAATCAATGAGAAGTTTCGGGATATTAACTCTAATGTCTTTCATAAGGTAATAGATAAGAAGTGAAGTACAACCCCGAGCATGACTATATTCACCCAATTTTGAAAGAATATTGAAAAAAACAATCGTGGTAAGAACTTGGACGATGAGTGTATAGTACTTCACCTCCTCATTCTTTACCAAGCCTGAATTATCATCATCATTAAGTAATCGGGAGGTAGTGAGAGCAGTCTCACCATCAAGATACTCAAAATCATCAAAATCAAGATGGAAAACATCGTCGCCCTCGCTCGATAACTGAAGAATTCTAGAAAATCTTTCAAGAGAGATGTCAATGTCAATATTTTTGATACGGGAGTGGATAATATTTTCTCGAAAGGATAGGTTAGGATAGAAGACATAAACTAGATTGGGATACACATGCTCTTTGATGGTGACAAGAAATCCTAAAGAATTGGCTCTAAGAATTTGAACAAGGTTGAGATGCTCAAGCCATTGGGTACCACTGTTCTCCCTGAGATAATCTGTTTTTTGCAAAGAATGAAATGCTTGTATTTAGCATTCTCTGAGACAAAAACACCATGGGTAGAGGATTTAGATCTAGAACCAGATTTCTTAATGGATCTAGACATGAATCTCTAAAGATTCAAATTTGATAATCCTATAGCTCGAATGAGATTTGTGCAGTCATTTTACTTTGCTCAATCTAAGCAAACAGCAGCCCAGCCTGTCCATTGAAATCAGCAATATTCCTCTCACCCCACTCATAGAAACGTCCCTCTCCCCTACGCCCCTCTCTCAGTTCAAGGGCCAAACCTTAGCTTTCAAATCCAAAGGGCCCTCTACCCTTTCTCACTCACGTGGTCTCGCCTTTGTCGCTCATCAACTTTTCAATCACCCAAACAGAAGATGCTGGGCATATGCTGATACACGTTGGTGTTGTTATTGACTTTGATCGCCAAATGGCATATCCATTTCCTTTGTTTGTATTGTTACAGATAGGCTTCTTCATTATCTTTTATTATTTTGTTTAGTTTTTTATTCCAATCGTATGGAGCTGACCAATAACCGAGAGAAAAATGTCCTCAATCTGTTTTTAATATTTGATTCGACAAGGAACTGGTAGTGGACCGTGGACATTTCCTCTTCTTCCAGTGGCTAGTGATATAAATGTATGGTAATCTTCTACTCTCTGATGGCAACACCTTCTTCCTCGTCCTTCTCCCTCTCTGTAGATGGCCCTGTCGATTAAGGCTAAACGGGTTTCAGACCCGTTGGATGAGAGGGTCATGGCGCGGTTTCGGTCAGCTTGCAGTAGCAGCGGAAGCGAGCATGATGGCGAGGGGGCAGCCGCAGCCGACGACGACGACGCATGTTCCAGCCTCTGCGGTCTCGTCTATGGCTACTTTCAGCCTGACGAATCCGTACCCGAGAACGACGGCAGCAGCGAATGTAACCGAGCCAACAGCAATGAAGATGGTGATGATGACGGCGGAAACAGCAATCACCACGATGCCCGTCTGATGGAGGAGGCGGTTAGGGATCTGTTGAATCCATTCAAGAAGTCGGATCATCGATTGCGCCTCCGCCTCTATTCTGAAGTCGTCAAGGCCTCGGAGGCGTTGGCATGGCCGGGGGCAAGCGGATCCGGGTGCAGGCGAGCAGTGATGGCCCGACTGCGAGATCTGCGGTACAATGCTGCGGTGTGCAAGGGGAGATGGGATGGCAGCGGCGGGCTGATCGCGGGAGCTATGAGTACATCGACGTTGCACTCGACGGCGGTAGTGAAAAGGAGAGATACATCGTGGATTTGGATTTCGCGGCGCAGTTCGAGGTGGCGAGGGCCACGCAAGAGTATCAGAAACTGGCCAGCGTGCTGCCGGCGGTGATGGTGTGCAGGGCAGAGGAGTTGAGGCAGGTGGTGAGGATCATGGCCGAGGCGGCGAGGAGATCGCTGAAGAGCAAAGATCTGAGCGTGCCGCCGTGGCGGAAGAGCAGGTACATGCTGAACAAGTGGCTGGGGCCCTATCGAAGGACCGTTAACCATTGCCGCCGCCGTCTGCTGGCGGTGCGGTGGCCGGAGGGGGAAGGTTCAGTGCAGAACGATTGGTTTCAAGCCGGCGGCAAGATTTGTATTTCATTAAGATTGGATTAGGATTGGATTAGGATTGGATTGAGTTGCGTACGCGGCGGACGACAGAGAGAAAATGGACAGCGTGAGGGTGTTTTTTACTTGTAGAAATTAATAATAAAGATTGGGTCAGGTATTATTGTGTCAGAAAGTGACTGTGGCGTCAAGCAATATTATCTTGAAAACAGGAGCTTTGTCTAGAAATCTTTCAGTTCACCGAAGGAGGTTTTCTGGATTTTCAAACTAATTAAAAGAATGCTGAAAAATTAAAAATATATATATATTAAAAAAACGGTTTCTTTTATATTAAGGCAATTTTTAATAAATTTCTTTTCCAAATTTAATTTCAAAGATATATCTCTTTCAAATTTATTTTCAAAATATATTTAATGACCGTTAAGAACCGACTTTAAACATGCCCAAAAATTCAACTTATATAAGGTAGTCTTAATAAATCTAGTATATGGCGGCGGTTTTAAATTGCGGTCATATAAAAGAATAGACGCCGATTTCTTATTAAAATCGGCGTCAAAAGTGGACTTTTAACGTCGGTTCTCTAAATAACCGGTGATAAACTCTTCTACACTTAATGTGGTTAGGATTGTCTTCATACTCAACAATAAAGTTGATAAACTATTTAACACCTTTCTCATATTCGGTACTTAGCCGATCAGAAACGAATCCATTTCTGGTCCTTCTTTTCTATGTAGAGACAGAATAAACAAGAAATTAATTGTCGATAAAACATGGCATAAAAAATTCAAACAAATTTAATTTCCGATCTATAAGGCACATACTATAAACACATACATGCATCATACTCGTTATGGCGTACAAATATGATTTGACCTTCTTGATAATTAGATTGAACTGATTTCTACTCTAGATATCATTTTTAAATATTTTAGATTTTTCAGGAACTTTTTAAAAATTTTCTGGATTATTTTGTAAAATTTCTAAATTCGGTGTCGACCGATACCCGATAATCGACTCCATGATTTTTAATTTAAAAAATAGATTGAATTATTGTTATTTACTTTCAAATTATTCTTTAGGATCATACTTTCTATATTACTGTATTTTTGAGGATTTTTTTGAATTAATCGAAAATTTGGTCAAACCGATGTCGACCTATATCATCGATATGTACATTCCAGAATTTTAATTTGTAAAGCAACCTAAATTTCTAGAATTTGATTTCACGTTCCCTCTCTTTGCTCATCAATGATAATTATTTTCTATTATTTCTCAGAAAATAAAATGATAATTTTTTTTCTAAATCTATAAACTTATAAAAGCACTAATAACGTTTCTGTCATTCGCAATTTTAGAACGTTAAATTAGATTATTATAATTTAAATCATAATAAAAGTGATTTTTTGAGTCATAATTTCTAATTATCATTTCACAAAAAAAAATTTAACAAAATATAAGAAAATAGGAAGAGTTATATCTTAAGGTTCGCCGGAGGAGAGAGAGGGGGCTCGCCAGAGGGGAGAGAGGCGGAGAGGCGGTAGAGGGGGCTCCGGAGAGGAGGCCCAGGGGGTGGAGATTTCTTGGGGGGAGGAGAGATTGAGGGGAGGAGAGGCTCCGGATATCGGTAGAGAGATCTCCGAAGAGGAGGCCGAGGAGAGGGAGATTTTTTGGGGGAGAGGACATCGGGGCGACGGAGTTTGAAGAGGCGGCTGGGGGGGGGGGGGGAGGGGTCCGGAGAGGAGGCCGAGAGGGGGGATTTGAAATCTAGAGATTGAGAGAGAGAGGGAGAACGCGGCCGAGTTGGGGGAGGGATTTAGCATTTAGGGTTGTTGTTTTTAATGATTAACACCAGTTTACATTGAAACCAACGTTAAAACCTTAGTTTTAACGTCGGTTTCATAGAAATGACCTTAAAACTCAAGTTTTTACGTCGATTTCTGAAAAACGGTGTTAAAAATTATGATTTAATGCCGGTTTAATAGAAACTGACGTAAATAGATTTAATGCCGGTTTCAATGAAACCAGCGTTAAATCATTTTGTTGTAGAGCACACGCAAACGATGGGACATTTCACCTGCCAGCGTAGCGGGCTTCGGTCGTGAGCGACTGCAATATTTTGTCTGGAGTTGACATCCCCCAACTAAGTGTTCTCTATTTTGAGAGCTCAGTACGGTTTTGGCAAGTCCAAACCTAAAGTGGTGTTTTAATTTGAGTCCTTATTAATTTGAGTCATATAACTGAGAAACACACGCTACGAAAATATCAGAGTTTGTTACATCGTGCATAGAAATGTAGCTAATAGAACTTACATGGATAATTAGAAAAGTTATTTTTTTTTGTAAACCAAATTTTGAAGTTGTTTTTTGTTAAATATAAAGTATTAAGATGCTTACTGATATTATTTGAAAACTTGCTCTTTTATTATTTGACATTATCGATGATATGGTAATCGTTTCAATATATATTATGAGCCGGAGAATTAAAACATTTGGAAATGAGAGGTCTCAAGTTCAAAGACTGGGCTAGGGCTTTAATTCAAAAAAAAAAAAAAAAAAAAAACCCCTAAGCTTCTAGGATATTTAATTTTACGTGACATATTCGATTCAACCGTAGCGAGTAACTCAACGACATGGAGCCAGTTGGAACCAGTTGCCATTGACCACTCATGGTGATCGCAGCTCGACAACTGACGTGTTGAGCATGTTTTGATCATTAACAATGTCCAATGCAATTGGAAACTTGTTGTTTCCTCATGTATGAAATTCCTCAGAGAGGAAATCATGATATCAAATCATAATCATATTCGTATTTCATTCGTTGAAAAGCATAGGTATTTGAGTAGACAATCGTTTCAACCAAAGAAATCAAATTTGCATGATAAAACCACACGATAAAATGAATCATATGTTTAAATGCCGAGAAGTGGTATGAAATCTTTAGGCCCTGTTTGTTTCGAAGGAATTGGGAGGAAGAGAGGGGGAGAGTTCCCCTCTCTCTCACGTTTAGGGGACGACGACATAAGAGAGGCTGAATCCTCTTCCGATAAAAAAACGAGGAGAAGAGCTGATGAGAGAAGCAATAGCCCAACTTTTCAGCCTCTTTCTTTGTGCTATATAACTCAGTGATAAACTTTTTTCTTCCTCGAATCCCTTCTCGCCTTTCTTGGGGGATGTACTTTCTCGCATCAAAGAAGATCTTCAAAAATACAGATGATTCTTAATCACCATAAGAATGTCCAAGCTACGAGCATTGATCGTGGAAAAGTATATTTATCCTGTATCCTCTTCAGCTGAAACGCATATACTTCTTTCTCCATGAATTTCTCAAATCTCTTCTGCGTTGTGCGGCGTCTCATTCTTGCACCTAAATATCCTGCATGGTTTCTTCTTCAATTATTATGTACTTGTTGACTTCGAATATGTCCCCAACTTTGTGGTGGAGAATTGAGCATGAAGTCCCTTAAGCTCCTGAAGGAAATTTCCTGCATCCTGGAAGTGATGGTAACTTGTTGATCCACATGGTCGTCCTCCTCTATCATCTGCTTGTTGAATTTGTCGTAGCCTCCAAGGTAACTATTGCCCTTTCATTCGATCATCCACGTAGATAAATTTTGTGCAATCTCTTGCGCCACCACCTGCTCAAATGATCTTAGATATGGTGTTCTACTTCAATTTATTAAACCACAACATCGTGGTTGATTTCGACGATCTAGGAGGCCGGGCACGGTTGCTTCTGCGTTTGCTTTCTGTAACTTCATTTTTGCACTGAAGTTTCTGGCATAAGCTCTCGTGTCCGAGTGATAGACCCGACCACGGTTCCGGTTCGCACCGGCGAACCGAACAGGAATTGTGGTCTGTAAATTGGAACTAGAATCGGCAGCCGGTTCCACGGTTCCAACCCGAATCGAAGCCAGGCCCTAACAGGTCCAGTTCCAGTTTCGTGTTTTAAGAACCAGAACCGCCAGTTTCGGTTGTGAACCCTTTTTTTTTACCATTTGGCCTTTGGGACGGCCTACGAGCCTGAATTTTTTTATAATTTTTTAGGCCCTTCGGCCTTTGGGTCGGCCTGCGACCCCTTTTTTTTTGGTCTGTTACCTTTTGCACTGGCCTGTGGTTTTTTTTGGGTGGCCTAGCCAGTCTAAATTGGACCGTTGGGGGTTTAAATTTTTTTTAAAGTTTAAAATTTAGGTATTTTTAATAGATTTTGTAATCTATAAATAGCATCACATTTCTCCTATTCTTCACACGAAAATTCTATACAAATCTCTCTACGAAATCTCTCTACAAAATTCTCTATTATATTCTAATTTCTAAGTTCTCTCTTCACTCCAATTTTCTTGCATTCTCCAATTTTCGTACTCTCCATCATCATGACAAGTGGAATTCGTCGGTAAGAGGCAAGGGTAAGGTCGGTGAAAATCAATTCGCCTGCAGAGGATATTTTCGCTTACATGCAATCAACACTATATTCAATAGGATATTCCAACGATGAGAAATTAGAATTACAACCTGAAAAAAAAGACACAAGTCAATATTCCAACCGAAAAGTCCCAAACCCAAAAAGGCGATAAAAGTGAAGAAGATACCACTAGTAAAAAATTAAAGTCTGATCTTTTCATGCATCATTTTAAGAAAATCAAAAATGATATGGGCACAATCGTTAGTGTAAATTGCAAGTATTATCCAAAGACTTATAAATAGTCCGCTTCCCGTGGTTATGGGACATATTGAAAGCATTTGGAGAGGGTGCATCCTTGTCAAGCCGATCTCACTAAAACGCAAACTCAAATATCAAGGAAAGTTACCAATAACCCTCCTCAATTATTTTATTTCTCTAATATTAAAAATAGAGATGAATTAGCTTGAATAATTTCTGTTGAACACTTGTCTTTTAGTTTCAGTGAAAAATTAAGTTTATAAATTATTGTCAAAATATATTAAATTCCCAAGCAACTATAATGCCTAGCACCACTGTCACACAAACAGTTCATAAGTTTTATAAAAAAGAAAAAATAAATGATTTTTTCATCACTTTTAATAGGCATGAATCTTTTGTAGAAATATATGGAGTAATCGTTGGCAATAATATTCTTACATAGAGATCACCTGTCATTTGGTTGATCGTGAATAAAACTTATAAAAAAGAATAGTTGCATTTAAAGTGTTTGATGAAAGACATACTGCTTCTAATATTTATAAATTGATAAAAATAATTATGGAAGAATATGATTTGATTAAGAAGATTTTTTGTAAAAGGCTATGTAATGCATCTTCTAATACTGCATCTATCTCTGAATTAGAAAAAATTTGTAAATCTATATGTAGGAGTAAATTTTATATCAAAGATCTCCTTCTCATGTTTTAAATTTATGTGTGCAATATAGTTTAAAACAACTAAAAAATTATATTAAACCTATTAGATAGGCACTTCACTATTTATGAATGCATTCACGAATAATGAAAGAATAAGCAAAATATTATAGATTGAAAAGTATAAGGCCCAAACGATTTCCACTGGATGTTCTGAAAATACACCTAGAGAGGGGATGAATAGGTGTATGGATAATCTAATGATAAATGATGCAGAATTAAAAACTAATTGCAACCACTTAGTGTAACCAAAGAGTGTAGCCGAATTTCTGGTGAAGGGCTCTGGACTAACTCCTCTAAATTTCTCTAAATAAGAGTTGAGGTGCTATATGAAGCTCTCTTGGTTCAACACAAGTTGGCACACAAACAATACCAAGCATATAAGTATGATATGAATAATATGAAATAATGCAAGGTATATGAGAGAGAGAGAGATAATGGATCAATCACAAACACCGAGATATGTTTCGAGGTTCGAGCCATTGCTCTACGTCCCCACCTTCACACAGAAGGATTTTCACTAATGCGTCCACACAGGACTTCTCACACATGGAACCTTCGCTGAGGATTTGGATAATACAAACTTGGAGTACACAACTCCTCTCTCAAACAACAACAACCTCTGCACAAGAGACAAGGTACTAAGCCACACAAGATCAACCTCTCAATAGAGGGATAGGCACAAAGCCAATAACAACAATCACCTATACACTTAAAGGGATAAGGTACAAAGTCAACACTCCAACAATCACCTCTACACTTAGAGGGATACCAAAAAATCCAAACTCTCCTCCACAGTCACCTCTACATAAGAGGGATAAAACAAAGCAAAGAGGATTACAACACTTGGTGGTCTCAACAAATCACAAACAAATTTTCTCACCAAAAAAACAAGATCCTGATAGATAGGATAGATAGATAGCTCAAGTGTGAGAAAATAAAGTGTTTGGAACAAAGAAAAATACTTGAAAAAAAATATCCAAATAGATATTGAAATCAAGATCAAAAGCCAACTCCTAAAAGACTCTTTTTTTTGAATTTTTTAGCACTTTAAAACAAATAAAAATAAATCTTTTAACACAAAAGCTCTTTTAAAAACTTGCTGTTAAAACACTTGTAAAGATGAGAAAAATTGCTCTCTAAAAACTTGTGTGAAACAACTCAAGAGGGAGGCTATTTATAACCCCTCAAAAAATCTGCTCGTTGGCAGCAGGAAAGAGCAAAATTGCCCTTCTGGTGGACCGCCCGGTCGACCGACACAACGGTCATAAAAATCTGCTCGTTGGCAGCAGGAAAGAGCAAAATTGCCCTTCTGGTGGACCGCCCGGTCGACCGTTGTGCCTCTGGTCGATCGCCCGGTCGACTGGCTAAGGCTACGGTCGACTGCCTGGTCGATCGGCCAAGGCTATCGGTCGATTGACCATGTGCACGTCCCTACCACTGGTCCGGTTGACCGGTCTGATCGACCACCAGCCAGTCTGGCTGGGATTTTGGGGTATAGAAAACTTGTCTTTTTAATTTCAATTAAATCCCATAAAATCACATAAATTTCACAAAAATAAGTTCTTATAAGATTTTTGAATACCAAACATGTGTGATCAAAAATCAGCACATATTACAAACTATTTAAACCATTTTTGTGATATTGAAATTTGCCTTAAACACAAAATCCGTATTTTCTAAAACTTGAATTTTTGAAATGAAAATTTGTTCTCTTCAAAACTTGTCTAAATACAAAAACATGATAATGAAACAAATTTGAAGCATATTGTATATGGATAAAATCCAATATACATACAAGATATATATCTATATTTTTAATATGAAATTCAAAACCGGTTAAATCGAAAACCAAACTTAAAACTTGTGTGTGTATGTGAACTTGAGTATATCAATACTATCTACCTTTACATAAGATCTAAACATAAACTAAACACAAACTGAAGTCTTCTTGTCTCCAAGCCGACTCGATCCAAACGCGATCCAGCGAGCTTGACTCTAAACGAGTGGTAGATGCGATTTTCACGCTCGAGCTTTAGAATCTACATGTGTTAGCTCCAAAACTCTTTTGTTGAAGCCAAACACCTACTATGAAATTGATCAAATATCTGAAACTAATTAAGCACAAGTTCATTAGTAAACTATAACTACATGAGTTAATCATAATCAAAATTAGAGTGATGGCCCTTTGAGCCAATAATCTCCCCCTTTTTGATGATGAGAAAACTCATGGAGTTATATATGCATGGATTAAAGTCAAGTTTCATAGAAGCTCCCCCTTAACTCTTGCATAACAATAAACATAAAGATATTCAATGAAACGCATAAACCAAACAACACATATATGCATACATGAGGAATTAAACATAAATAAACTCTCCAAATACTTCTCCCTTTTTTGCATAAATACTTCTTTCCTTTTTGCATAAACAAAAACATATATGCATTAAACAAGAAGATAAACATGCATATATAAACTCTCAAAATTCTTCTCCCCTTTTGTCAAATCATCAACAAAGGGGCAAAAATAAATCAAACAATATTTAAGATACCAATTGAAATTATACCAATTTATGATAAAGGTATATATCGAAACATCATGATACCAACTGAAAATAAAAAAAAATTTAAGATACCAAAAGATACCAATTGAAAATAGCCTGTAAATTTTTGATACAAATAGAAAATGAAATAGTGTACGTTTTTGATACCAATTGAAATATATATATTGTAAATCTTGATACCAATTGAAAGTAAAAACCAATTGAAAATACAAGCCAAATTTTTTTTTGGTAAACACAACTCATTTTGTAATAAGGATACCTAATTTAGAATAATATCAATTTAAGATTATTGATACCAATATTAAAAATGTTAGTATATACCAAACCAAAGTATTTTTCATCATAAAGAATGGGAGTAAGATACCAATTGAAAATAAAATCAATTGAAAGATAAATACGAATTTTCTCCCCCTTTATGAAATACTAACAAAAACAATGCATAAGCTTGTATAAAATACCAATTGAAAAATAATTGATATTTAAGGACTAAATCAAGCTTAGCATAAATATAATTTATGCTTTAAGATTTAAAGGTATTGTAAGCACAATGAAATCATATATTTATGTATGAAAATATAAATACCAATCGAAATTGATACTATTTGAAGTTTGAGGTATACATATATAGAAAACATAAATATGAGTATACAAATATAAAAATATCAATTGTGATACCAATTGAAAATATAATGAGGATCAACTGTATAACTCATACTACCTCCCTTTCATGCACATGTTTATAAAGATTTTCATTAAGGGTATATAAGGCATGGTCGCCCATCCATCCGCCCTTCGCGTTGATAGGGATTTTCAAAAATAAGTTGAAAAATAATTTGAAAACTCTACCAATTGAAGAATTCGAACTAGTTTAAGATAATTTGAAATAACTAGTTATAGATTCTTCCAAAAACATGAAACCAAATCATATATTTCATGGAGCATGCATTTTACACAAAATTGATACTCAAGATATATAAAGCTCAACAAAATACTCATAAAATAAAGTAATGAGTAAACACAAATAATGTGAGTGTACAAGAGTCATGTGAAAAGCATAATCATGAAAATAAGACATTTAAGTTCAAATGAAATTCCTTTATCAAAAAATGAAAATCATCAAAACTAAATATACTTCAAGGTATATGTATGTTTAGTTAAAACTAAAAGTATACATACTTATCCACACAAATGAGTCCATAATAGAATTTGCAGGAAAAGCAAGTGACTCAAGGGTATACATGTATATCTAAAGTTTAAATTAAATTAACATATACATGAAGCTAAATACATTATCATAAAAATATGTCCAAAAATAGGGAATACAAGTTGAAATATAAGAATCATCAAAACTAGGCTATACTAGTACATCTAATGAGTACAAATAAGTAATATAGCACAAACATATAATAATTAATTTGTGGCTCACTAGTTGTACAAGTATATACACAAGTTTTAATG
The DNA here is from genome assembly GCA_038442645.1 of Agave tequilana. Taxonomy (NCBI): domain Eukaryota; kingdom Viridiplantae; phylum Streptophyta; class Magnoliopsida; order Asparagales; family Asparagaceae; genus Agave; species Agave tequilana. The sequence goes on along the minus strand of JAVJIF010018147.1, from coordinate 41,453 downwards.
AAAACTACATCTAAATAAGTAATCAAATATAAAGTGCTAAATCATGAACAAATATGATCATTAGATTAAATGCACATAATTTAGAACTAGGATATACACAATAGTTAAACTAAAGTGAGAATATAAAAATATAAATTCATATAAACATGGATGTATCTCAAATACTATATATGTATATCACAAGTCTAATCATCATGACATTTAACATAATAATCATGAAAAACTAAAACATGCTAAAAATCAACAATATGAAAGCATGTAAATAAAATGAGAGTTAGAGATAGTTACCAAAACCATTAGGGCTAATTTCTAGATCTCTAAAGCATGGTGGTCCGTCCTCCCACTAAACTTCCCTTGAAAGTGATGCATCCAAAATTGTTACTATTTAGCATGGAACACATCCACCATCGGGCACCAATACTCTCACGTCATGCGAGAGCCCACACCTACATCAAATAAAATCAGAGTGCCTTTTGAAACCCGTACTCTATTGGGTCCATGAGGGTTAGCACCTTTCCTAACCCAAATAAAATTATTTATAAAATTTTAAGTATTTAGTCTATCATAACAAAATTTTGCAAAGTGGCCCTTACGTCCACAATGTGTATATGTGTACACATGAGCATACATGGTGTTATGCGTATGAACGTGAGAAGCATGTGTATGCCATAATTTGTGTGCATGCATATGAGGAGCATGTTTCTTGTGAAACATGGATTCCAATCGTGTGTGGTTCATGACACAATGGATCAAAGTGGAGCCCAAACAATCAACACTTTTCTTCAACAAACATATATTATTTTTAATACTTGCAGGCAAAGTGGAGCATGCAATACTAGATGATGAAGTTATAGTAGCATGGCAAATGTGTGAAGTAAAATCATTTTTCAAAGAAATATTTTCTTTGAAACCAAATCAAGCTCTTTGGAAATTAAAGCAATTTTATTTTTCAATGATTGGTTCTCTATTAAAACAATTTTATGTTTTGAAGACAAAACCTCATTTTCTTCAAAATATTATCACAATTATTTTACTCTTTAAAATTTTGTTTTCATTAAGAGCAAGTTCAAGTTGGGATTTCAATGAGTCCATTTCATTTGAAATTTCATCCCTCTCTTGCAAAATCAAGTCACGTTTTGAATACAAATCCTTATTTTATTTATTTAATTTAATACTTTTTTTTAAAACTTGGTAATTCAAGCAAATTTTCACACACAATGGAAAGCTCTTCATTTAAAGCACCGATATCCATACTATCATAATCATCATTAGATGAGTTAGCACAATTATCTAGATGAGTTTCTGAATTTACCTCAAGGGAGTCATTTTCTTAGACCATATAGCAAGTTTCATCAGACTCATCCACCACGGGTTCCTTCTCCGCAAGGTTTGTCGTTTGTAACTTTGGAGAGGTCAAAGTGTTCCACACTGTAAAAGCGGAATCACAAGGAGAAATCATAGACAAATATTCTTTACTTAGAGTGCGTCTAAGTGCCTCTAGGGCTTGTACATTGGCCTCTATATGCTTGTCATTACCAAGAGAGGGTTTCTTGGTAGTGACAAGGTACACATGCATTCCTAGGGTCTTGAGATACATACTCATCTTAAGCTTCCATATATCGATGTTAGAAACATCAAACATAGGAGGGGCAAGGTAATCCATGAGTGTGTGTAAACAAATATGTATGCAAATACAATACTAGATTAGCAAACCAAGATCTCACTCCTATGTGGTTAAACCTAATATCAGGAGCGTAGGCTCTGATACCAATTGAAAATACAGCTAGTAGGGGGGTGAATAGGTGTATGGCTAATCTAATGATAAATGATGCGGAATTAAAAACTAATTGCAATACACTTTGTGTAACCAAAGAGTGTAACCGAATTCTCGGTGAAGGGCTCTGGACTAACTCCTCTAAATTCCTCTAAATAAGAGTTGAGGTGCTCTATGAATCTCTATTGGTTCAAAACAAGTACGACACATAAACAATACCATGCATATAAGTATGATATGAGCAATATGAAATAATGCAAGGTATAAGAGAGAGTGATAATGGATCAATCACAAACACTGAGATATGTTTCGAAGTTCGAGCCACTGCTCTACGTCCCTGCCTTCACACAGAAGGATTACACTAATGTGTCCACACAGGACTTCCTACACAGGGAACCTCCACTGAGGATTTGGGTAACACAAACTTATAGTACACAACTCCTCTCTCCAATAACAACAACCTCTGCACAAGAGGCAAGGCACTAAGCCACACAAGATCAACCTCTCAATAGAGGAATAGGCAAAAAGCCAATAACAACAATCACCTCTACACTTAGAGGGATAAGGCACTAAGCCAACACTCCAACAATCACCTATACACTTAGAGGGATACCAACAAATCCAAACTCTCCTCCACAATCACCTCTACACAAGAGGGATAACACAAAGCAAAGAGGATTACAACACTTGGTGGTCCCAACAAACTACAAACTAATTTTCTCACCAAAAATAAGATTCTAATAGATATGATAGATAGATAGCTCAAGTGTGAGAAAATAAAGTGTTTGGAACAAATAAAAATATTGAAAAATCTCCAAATAGATATTGAAATCAAGATCAAAAATCAATTCCCAAAAGACTCTCTTTTCTTTGAATTTTCCAACATTTTAAAATAAATAAAAATAAATCTTTTTAAAACAAAAACTCTTTTAAAAACTTGATGTTAAAACGCTTGTAAAGATGGACAAAAATGCTCTCTAAAAACTTGTGTGAAACAACTCAAGGGGGGCTATTTATAACCCCTCAAAAAATCTGCCCGTTGGCAGCAGGAAAAGGAAAAATTGCCTTCCGGTCAACCGCCCTGTGCGCAACGGTCATATTTATGACCGTTGTGCTGCCGGTCAACCGCCCGGTTGACCGGCCAAGGCCATCGGTCGACCGCTCGGTCGACCGGCCAGCACCCGAGAGTGGGGTGCTCTTAGTCGGTCGACAGCGCGGTCGACCAGCCTTCATGGCTGGCCATGTACACGTCCCTTATGCACGTCGATCGACCGTTCCGATCGACCGACCACTGGTGCGGTCGACCGGTGCGGTCGACCGCTAGTCAGTCTGGCTTGAATTTTGGGGTATAGAAAACTTGTCTTTTTAATTTCAATTAAATCTCATAAAATCACATAAATTCCACAAAAATAAGTTCTTATAAGATTTTTGAATACCAAACATGTGTGACCAAAAATCAACATATATTACAAACTATTTAAACTATTTTTGTGATATTGAAATTTGCCTTAAACACAAAATCCATATTTTCCAAAACTTGGATTTTTGAAATGAAAAATCGTTTTCTCCAAAACTTGTCTAAATACAAAAACATGATATTCAAATAAATTTGAAGCATATTGTATATGGATAGAATTCAATATACATATAAGATATATATCTATATTTTTGATATGAAATTTAAAACCGATTAAACCGAAAACCAAACTTTAAACTTGTGTGTGTATGTGAACTTGAGCATATAAATACTATCTACCTTTAAACAAGATCTAAACAAAAACTAAACACAAACTGAAGTCTTCTTGTCTCCAAGCCGACTCGATCCAAACGCGATCCAGCGAGCTTGACTCTAAACGAGTGCTAGATGCGATCTTGACACTCAAGCTCTAGAATCTACATGTGTTAGCTCCAAAACTCCTTTGTTAAAGCTAAACACCTACTAAGATCTTGATCAAATATCTAAAACTAATTAAGCACAAGATCATTAGTAAACTATAACTACATGAGTTAATGATCATTAAAACTAGAGTGATGAGCCTTTGGGCCAACATGTTCAACCAGTTGGAATTCAATTTATGAATTACTTAATGATCGTAATGCTTATAAAGAATTATTATGTGATTTTCTACTAACAATATTAGTGAAATTAATCTATATCATCATCAATGGGATGCATGGACAATATTTTAGATATCTTAAAAAAAATTTAATGATTCTATTTACACTTTGCCTAGTGTTTATTATCCTACAATACATTTATTATTAATTAAGTGTATTAATGTTGTGGTGTGATGGAAGAAATGAAAATGATGTAGATTTTTTTGCATGCATTCAAGCAATAAAAAATAAATGATTAGAGTATTTTAAATAATTTTACCTATTTATTTAGTTGCATGTGTTTTTAATCCATTTTGTGAATTAGATGGATTGCATGAATATTTTTATGGCGGACATTTTTCGATACGATTAATCGAACGGTCAATTTCGCACCACAAGGAGTCAGGGTTGTCTTACTTATTGGTTGACCATAAAGATTTCAGCATAGAAAGAAAAAAAAGATAAGAGATTTTATGTGAAACCCAAATTGAGAAAACCTACCTGGAGGAGAGGGTGGAAATTCACTAGTCTAGCTCAGAAAGATTGAAACAGAAGATAGATCCTTTTCTTCTAGTCAGCGTATAGATGCCCTGAGTGTCACAACTGATAGTGCGAGTTGTGCGCAACTCTATAACTGCATAATTTGCATGTTGTGATTCTCTTGTAAATATCCAGATTACCACGCTAGGTTGTTGTGATTGACATGCAGAAATATCCGTTCCATCCACAACGACATGTTGACATAGAAATATTTGCCTCCATCCATAATGACATGCGCTGGATTGGAGGCATTATAGTGTTAAAACGTGAGAGTTATCTGGCAGTGTGATTGACTCCATGATTAGTCTTCAAAATTGCATATTTCATACCACATATTCACATTTATTTAGTTTTAAGTCCTGTTAACAACACCCGTCTTGTATGTTTCTAAGTCCATGACATGAAATGAAGAAGAAGCTCAAAAAATTCCATTTAATTGGTGATTAAAAGCTTACAAAAATAGCCATTGACATTGGATGGTGATTTCATCAAAACTGGGTTCCCAAATCTAGAATCCAAGAAGTACAGCCGACAGGGAAACAAGCGGGGAGCACGCAGTAGGTGGCGCCGCACACGCGGCCCCAGAAGTGCCACGGAAACGTGATGTTTCCGCGGTAAGAGCTTGGAGCTGCGTGTCGTGATTTGACGCGCAGCTCCGTACATGCTTTCTGGTGCCCCTTTCGCCTATATATACCCTGGGATTTTTAGGCTGAAAAGAGAGGAGTTTTGAGAATAGTTTTTAGGGTTTTCTTCTCCATATTGTAGTTTTTAGGGTAGTTTAGGTTAGTTCATCTTCTTCTTCCTTTTTGTATTTTTTATTTCTTGTAGATCTTGCAATAGGAAAGAGAGTAGTACATGGATGGAAAGCAAGAGTGTTTGTAATGGAAGGTGACAATTTATGAAAGATCTCTCTTTATCTCTCCTTGTTTTCTTTTCTCTAACTCCTTTTACATGCTTAGCTAATTTTCTCTCATGGCAACTAACTACTTAACCACTAACTTGTTAACTTCTTACTTGATAATTCACATGAATCTAATAGCCTCCACTTAGCCTTGCTCTTTCAAGAGTCATTAATGGCTCTTAATGATGGATTCTAACACTCTAACATCCTAACTCTCTAACAAGCTAATATTACTTTATTCTATGCTTACTCTTATTTAGTTTTGATGGTTTAAGTGTAGCTTGCACTTATTTGTTGAGTTTGGATGTGATGAGTTATCTTATGGGTCATGCTTTGAAACGCTCTTAAACTAAGAACTAGTGATGGTCAAGGATATATGTGAGGCAACTATCACTAAGAGGTTAGCATATTAGTGAAGCCAGTAGAAGTTAATAGCCATGAGTTTTCTTTTCCTTTTTACTTCATTTTAGAAATATATCAAAAATCACAAAAGAGTATCTTTTCTATATTTCACACTTCTTCGTGTTTCACCGTACTCTTTTCTTTTCATTCTTTATTTTTCGTTCTTTTCATTCTTTAAAACATAGAAGAACAGTTAACACATAGTGAACGTACTGGTAAAAATTCTATCGCTTTCCTTCCCTGTGGATTCGACCTATTTAGCCTCTATTCTATAACGGAAGTATCGAGGAAGCCAAAGCATGTACTTTTAACTTTTGATTTCAAATATACACTTTTTGTTCGCGGTTTCCCCCGATCAAATTCTGGCGCCGTTGTTGAGGTGGGAACGGTTTGATTTCATATTTGTTTTAACTTTTCTTCTTTGTTTCTGAGTACATATAATAATTTTCAGAATCTAACAATAGCAGAAGCTCACATTCCCCTGTTTCTCTTTGCTCAAGAAAGTAGGAGTTATTGCCCGCTTTTTTTTCAGAGGTATCTTCAATTGTAAATATCTGTGTATTCTGCTACTAGTTTTTTATTTTGATTACTTGTGCATTATAATAATTAAGAACTAAAATATGAAAATTGGATGCTTTAAAACAGTTTAGACATTTGAATCTAGGCACGTGTCGATTTCAATTCCAATATGCCGTATTTTATTCTTATGTTGTTGTGATCTTGACGGAGGTGTACAGAATGCATTGCATATACCTTAGGACAAACACTTAGTGATTTACTCGCTTTTTTGTGTTCATTCTTATCTATATTGCATAGTTGCATGAATTAAAATTAAGGGCAAAACTCAACACAACATAAGGTGGGGTGGTCATTACCCTCCTTTAGCCCAAAAATCACCTCCCCACTCACACTACCCAAGCCTTAATAAAACTTGCTAGACATTGACCACTAGGGACATCTCAAACACATTTAGAAGATTGACCTAAGGGAAAGTTGTTAGAGTTTGACTCTTATCAAATCGGTGCTTGGGGATTGAGAGGTGAAATCTCGAAGAATAGTGGTTTGGCATAATTAGCTCATTGCTCCAATACGGATACCTCTCACTGGTCTTGTCCCTACCTGGCTGATTAACTTGTGGTCAGATTCTGACAATGTACCCCCTGGTGGACAGTCTAACCAGTTAGGAGTCGTCTTAGGTCTAACTCAACCCGAGTATAGGCTTGTTTTCTTTTTCTTTTTATTTGTTTGTTTGTTTTTCTTTTTTGTAATGGATTTTAACAACAATAATTTTTCAATCCTAATATGAATCCATATTTCACCCCGACCTCATTTGACTAGGATAACTCCGACCCGACTATGTATAACATGAACCAACCATATATATACTGAGTTGGAATTATCTGACTTAATATGACCCATATCCCCAATCCTATGACTATAATTTTCAAATTAACTTTCACTCTTTACAGAGTTCACGGGGATTCACTTCCCCTGAGTCAAATTTTCAATCAAATTGTTTACAATTTCTACAATATTTATTTCTCAACTCTGCTTCACATCTTCCTTTTTCTGAACTACCAATTGAAGAAAAATCATCGTTGTAAAGGAGTTTGGAAGAAGTGATAGAGGCTCAAAAACAATTTGAAAACACAGTGACCTCATCATGTCCACAAAATTTTTAAAATTCACATAGTTCTTTATCAGAACCACTCAAAGAAAAATCATTGTGGGAAAAATTGTGGAATTCGTGTAAGAGACCGAGCGAATAATGCAAAATATGATTGACTTCCCATGACCATCAAATGTTCATATGACTCAAGAATCATGTCATTTTGGAAATTCAGCTTCAATTTTATCATACAAACCTGAACTTGACCAACATCACATTCTTGATAGTTTGGCAAATTATCTATTTTCTAAAATTGAACTTAAAAATGAATGTGAATCTGAGCTTCAATTTAGCAATTCGAGTTCAATCCTTGAATCAATATCGACTCCTGTAGTGTTACCTAAACTAAGTAACATTTTGATTAATTCCCATAATATCTGACTTTGAATCGATCATTTCACCCATTCGCATTCCTTCTTTTGACGAAAATCAAGATTCAATTTCCTTACATCCATTTGAACTTGCCCAAAAATTTGAGAACCATCTTGACATTTTGGCAGGTTATCCTTTTCCCGAAATTGAACCTGAGCTTGAAAGTGATCCAGAACCTTAAGTTGGTAATACCATTTCACTTTTTGATTCAATAATGACTCTAGTATCTTTATCAGATTTTTTCTCTATTATAGAGTCAACATTGAATCCTGTACCAGTATATCGTGAAATTGAATCACCAATAACTTATGATCACACTTCATTAATGGGGAAAGTGTGTGAACATCAATTCTTTGGTTAGACCCTATTTTTGAATCAATTTCGACTCCCCTTTTTGAATCTCGACTTGATCTGAGTCAAATTCCCGAGTCGGTATCAGTTTTTGTTCCTGTTCCATTTGAGTCCAAATCAATTATCTCCCAAAATCACACTTCATTATTGGACAAGGATGTTAAAGAAAATGACTCATTAATTATTTTTAAAAATTAGAAATTATATGGGGATAATTTTGAAATAACACCGCTCACTCAATCATTCTTTTACTGGTTTTATTAGAGATGTCACTGGTGGATTCCTACGAATTCCACAATATATGATTTGGACCGTATTTCATGGGCCAAGCAGACCACCATCGGAACCACCACCCTGAGGTAATTTTTTCTTCCCTATTTTATTTCATGCATGTAAAAAATTCACATTGTATTGAGGACAATGCATGAGATAAGTGCAGGAGGGGATTTACTAACATATTTAGTTTTTAATTTTTCCTTCTTTTACACTTTTTTTAAAAATTTCAGATTTTTCTTTTGTATAGAAACTCTTTTCTTTTCATTTTATAAAACTTTTTGAAACAAGAGAAATAGTTTTGATTTATTTTAAGAAAATTAAGATTATCTTAGAAATTAGAAAGACGTAAAATTATGATTTTTTTAAACCAAGTCAAAATAATAGATCTTATTTAAATTTTAGGATAAGGAAGTAAGATTAGAAAGATAATTTGATCTTGAATTTTTTGCCATAGATATATACACTTCACACTTACACAATTTTTTAAGATTGAAACAAAGACTTAAAATGCCATAAAAATTATGATAATAAAAATCACGTATTAAAGTTAGGTAATTATGCCTCAGGAAGCATGATTATTCACACCTAAAATGATGGACAAAAATAAAATAATTCCTTGTAGTTTTATGGCCTTGTTTACTCGAGTCCTTACGCCCAGGGATGTTTTCTTATCTGGTGCCCTAAAAACATCTAGTTTGGGGTAAGCTAGAAAGCCTAAAAAAAACTAAGGAAAGAAAAAAGAAATAATATAAATAAATGGCATGAAAGAGTCGATATCCCAAAAATCTTTACAGTTCACAAAGTTCACATTTTTCTAAGAGTTTTATGAAAGATCAAAGAATCGATTCAATTTTAAATTCTTACATTTAATTTATAACAAGATTTTACATTTAGACTTAGATTAAGGAAGAATAAATTCTGGTTAACCTATGACCTTGAATCACTTAAATTTTCGCAAAAATATTTTAGTACTTTTCTCTATTTCAAAATGTGTTTTCAAAATACAGACATTTGATTTTTTATTTATAGATTTTGTGGGTGTAATCCGCTGAAAACCCTCAGAAGATAGAACTCCTCCTCTAAGGGAAATATAGAGGTTTAACGGCTTGGTGCACACGCTCAGTGCAATCACGTCACCTGCGAAAATGGTGTAATAATCTTCTTAGTTAGTTTTTCTATTTTGCTCGGAACGAGCAAAAGATAAGTGTGGGGGTGCGATTAGTCTCTAAAATTGCATATTTCATACCACATCTTCATATTTATTTAGTATTAAATCTTGTTAATAACACCTGTCTTATATGTTTCTAGGTCCATGACATGAAATAAAGAAGAAGCCCAAAAATCCCATTTAATTGGTGATTAATAGCCTACAAAAATAGCTATTGACCTTGGAGGGTGGTTTTGTCAAAAGCAAGTGCCCAAATTCAGAATCTAAGAAGTACATCCAACAGGGGGACAAGCGGGGAGCACGTAGCAGGCAGCGCCGCACGCGCGGCCCTAGAAGTGCCGTGGAAACGCGGCTTTCGCGGCAAAAGCTGGGTTTCCGCGGCAAGAGCTTGGAGCCGCGCATCGTGATTTAATGCGCACCTCTGTACACACTCCCTGGTGCCCCCTTTCGCCTATATATTCCCTAAGATTTTCAGAGCTAAAAAGAGAGGAGTTTAGAGGATAGTTTTTAGGGTTTTTTCTCCATGCTGTAGTTTTTAGGGTAGTTTAGGTTAGGTCTTCTTCTTCTTCCTCCTCTTTGTATTTTTCATTTCTTATAGATCTTGTAATAAGAAAGAGAGTAGTACATGGGAGGAACGTAAGAGTGCTTGTAATGAAAAGTGACGATCTATAAAAGGTTCTCTTTTTATCTCTCCTTATTTTCTTCTCTCTAACTTCTTTTACATGCTTAGCTAATTTTCTCTCATGGCAACTAAATACTAACCACTAACTTGCTAATTTCTTACTTGATATTCTACATGAATGTAATGGTTGCTACTTGGCCTTGCTCTTGCAAGAGCCATTGATGGCTCATAATGATAGATTCTAACACTCTAACATATAACTCTGTAACAAGCTAACATTACTTTATTTCATGCTTACTCTTATTTAGTTTTGATGGTTTAAGTGTATCTTGAACTTGTTTTTTGAGTTTGGATGTGATGAGTTATCTTATGGGTCATGCTTTAAGACGCTCTTGAACAAGGACTAGTGATGGCCAAGGATGGCCAAGGATATATGTGAGACAACTATCATTAAGAGGTTAGCATGTTAGTGAAGCCATTAGTAGTTAATAGCTATGAGTTTTCTTTTCTTTTACTTTGTTTTAAAAATATATCAAAAATCATAAAAACCATCTTTTCTATGTTTCCCACTCTTCGTGTTTTACCTTATTTTCTTCTCTCTAACTTCTTTTACATGCTTAGCTAATTTTCTCTCATGGCAACTAACTACTAACCACTAACTTGCTAATTTCTTACTTGATATTTCACATGAATGTAATAGTTGCTACTTGGCCTTGCTCTTGCAAGAGCCATTGATGGCTCATAATGATAGATTCTAACACTCTAACATATAACTCTGTAACAAGCTAACATTACTTTATTCCATGCTTACTCTTATTTAGTTTTGATGGTTTAAGTGTATCTTGCACTTGTTTTTTAGTTTGGATGTGATGAGTTATCTTATGGGTCATGCTTTAAGACGCTCTTGAACAAGGACTAGTGATGGCCAAGGATGGCCAAGGATATATGTGAGACAACTATCATTAAGAGGTTAGCATGTTATTGAAGCCATTGGTAGTTAATAGCTATGAGTTTTCTTTTCTTTTACTTTGTTTTAAAAATATATCAAAAATCATAAAAACCATCTTTTCTATGTTTCCCACTCTTCGTGTTTTACCTTATTTTCTTCTCTCTAACTTCTTTTACATGCTTAGCTAATTTTCTCTCATGGCAACTAACTACTAACCACTAACTTGCTAATTTCTTACTTGATATTCCACATGAATGTAATAGTTGCTACTTGGCCTTGCTCTTGCAAGAGCCATTGATTGCTCATAATGATAGATTCTAACACTCTAACATATAACTCTGTAACAAGCTAACATTACTTTATTCCATGCTTACTCTTATTTAGTTTTGATGGTTTAAGTGTATCTTGCACTTGTTTTTTGAGTTTGGCTGTGATGAGTTATCTTATGGGTCATGCTTTAAGACGCTTTTGAACAAGAACTAGTGATGGCCAAGGATGGCCAAGGATATATGTGAGACAACTATCATTAAGAGGTTAGCATGTTAGTGAAGCCATTAGTAGTTAATAGCTATGAGTTTTCTTTTCTTTTACTTTGTTTTAAAAATATATCAAAAATCATAAAAACCATCTTTTCTATGTTTCCCACTCTTCGTGTTTTACCGTACTCTTCTCTTTTCATTCATTCTTTTCTTTTCTTTTCATTCTTTAAAACATAAAAGAATCGTTAACACACACGTGAACATACCGGTAAAGTTTCTATCACTTTCCGTCCATGTGGATTCGACTCGTTTAGTCTCTATGTTATAACAGAAGTATTGAGGAAGCCAAAACACACACTTTTAACTTTTGATTTCAAACATATACTTTTCGAGCGCAGTTTCCCCCCATCACTCCGTGGATTGCAATCCCGCTGCTGAGCTGTATTCAGTAATAGAAGTAAAAGACTTCAATAGGGCCTGCGTTGTAGGAATCAGGACTCTTGACATGCAAAATGCTTTCGCCAAAGTTCTACATCTGGATGAATGACTCGAGCTGAAGTGATCTTGGTGAGGAATTCAGGCTTTCTCCTCGGGCCTTCTCCTTAGGTTTGGTTGAAGTGGTCTCAGGAAGGTGCTCGGGCTTTCTTCTCGAGCTTGGCTGAAGTGGTCATTGTAAGATGCTCGGGCTTGCTGTTTCACTCAGGACGATCCTGATGAAGTGAGACACTGATTGCTAAAATAAAGAAACAACCAATGAGTTTAAGAATATACCATGTAGCTTGTGGCTAACGGGTCGTGTCCACAAGGAGGGATGCAATGGAAGCTTTTCGGTGAATCTTTTTAAAACAAGGAATTGTGTTCGTTTTTTAGGAAAAAGAGAATGGAAAGAAAGAGATGAATGAAAGAAAAATTGCAACTTTCAGAAAAGGTTTTGGAGAAGGTGATTTAGAAAACTTGAAAATGGTTTTGTTATTTGTAATAATAAAGAAAGTCTGGGCTCACTATCTCACTACTCAATTGTTCATTCTTCTCTTAAAAGTTAAGTTCCTCAAATGATCATTTGCAAAACTTAGAGTTGTCTTTTAAAAAGCTTTAAGTAAAGCACATAAGATGTTAGAAGAGTTGAGTCTTTTTCTTCAAGAAATCGTAGAATCGAATGTTAAAACAGCAAGCGCGAAGAAGAAAGAATGAATTAAAAACGATTCGAGAGATGTTCATGAAAGAGTTGTGAATTCAACCATCCAAACCCATCCTCATGTGCCTTCAAGAACACTTTCAAAAAGAAAGGCTTTTAAGTGAGGCATTCATATGAGTCATCGGGTCTTTTCTTTTAAAAACAGAAGAAAAGAAGAACAAGAGAGTTCGATAGCAAGCCCAGAGAGATTGTTTAGTTATTCATGGCAAACGAAGAAGAAAACAAAGACATAAAGCAACCCATACCGTACTGCAAGTGGAAGAGAAATTGGCTCGACTTTTGTATTGCTGTCACTTCAACCTTCAAGTACAAGCTCTCAGTCCTCTCTCTCTCACAAGTTTTGAACTGGACTACAAATTAAAAATAAAGATTACAACTTTCGTTCTAGCTAAACAAGAGTCTAAATCCTAAGAAAATAAGTACAAAATTTACTCCTAGTCTTCGCTACCTTTTTCTTTGCTGAAACATCTATTTATAGCCAAAAACCCAAGGTAGGAGATCCCGGGAAGATTGGGGGAGCAAACGCTCCCCCAACTGCATCTGTTAGGCCGCGAAAACGTGGCTTGGGCCGCGTTTCCGCGGCCTTGGTGTGGCCAGGTGGCCACACCAAAGGGGAGGGAGCTTCTAGTTTGAAGGGGATCTCGCATTTTCAGCTGGTTTTCTTGTTTCTACTTCAACCGTTGACGAAACAGCCTTTGATTTCCTGGCTTCAATCGCTCGATTCATGGAGGATTTTTCTCAACCTCTTGATTTTCTAAGATCTAGCCCAGATTTCTTCATTTCGAATTTATTCTGAATTAATTCAGTATTTGGTGGGCTTTTGGGCTTGTTTCTCCTTTCTTCCTTTAAGCACTTGGGCCTACATTTAGCAAAGAAAATGACAACTTATTAATAGAATTTATTAGCTAACAATGTGGTAAAGTGATAATATAAATGCAATGTATGTGACAAATCACACTCCCACACTTATCTTTTTGCTCGCCCTCGAGCAAAACATCAGACTAACTTAAATCAATTATTAGACCACTTTCGCAGGTCACTCGATTGCACTGAGCATGTGCAACAAGCCGTTAAACCTCTAGGTCACCCCTAGAAAACGAGTTTTGTCTCGTGAGGGTTTTCAGCGGATTACACCCACAAAATCCAAAAAGAAAGAGAAAAAAGTTAGTATTTTCGAAAAGCATTATTTTTTTCTTTTCTTCTCTTTTTTTTTTTGAAGGGGAGAATATTTGAAGTATATTTGTGAGAGCTTAAGTAATCTATAAGTTATAGGAATATCAAATCTTTCATTCCTAAACTTAGTCTCTATTCAAAAACATGTCATCAATTAAAGTAAGGAGTCAAATTGTACTTCTCATCTAGTCTATTAATTTACCCTTAGTCGTATGCACCATCGTGACTGTGAAGTTTTCTAAGGGTTTTTCAACATTAACTCCTATGCCTTATATTTATTTAATTTTGGTGAAATTTATTCCTCAATTCCATTAGGCTTTCTAATCTGCCCATGTAGCGAGCATTCAGTCGATGACACCCAAACCGGACAGTTTAGGGCACTAGGTGAGAAAACACCCATAAGGACTTAAACACTCGAGCAGATAAGGCCACGAAATCAAGGTTTTTATTTATACGATGTACCCCTTTTAGGCATGAATATCTATGCTTCATGAGGCATAAATATCCAGCTTAGTCAGAAGATACACATTTTTTTCTTTTTTTTTTCTTTTCAAACTTATCTAATTATCTTTTGCATAAATACTAAGGCTTGCTTAGGCCAAAGCACCTAGCTAATCAATAATTAGACTTGTTTTTTTTTATAAGGCATAAGAATCTCTGTTTTTAAACCCTAAGTGTGTAAGTGTATTTTGTGTGCATATGTTATCAAGGTAAATATCAAGACTAAATTACTTTTACAAATTTTCTTCCTGACCCTAAAAATCAAACAAGTTATCTTATTTTGAGCAAGTGTAAGAAATCCTAATTATGATTCTCCTATTCCTTAAAATGACTTAATTTCCTACAAAAAATATATCAAAATATTGTCCACCTTTTTAAATTTTTTTTTTTAATATCAGTCATGTTAGAACCCTCCCCCACACTTATCTCATGCATTGTCCCCAATGTATGAAAGAAATTTATAAGTGAATGAAATAAAATGGAAAAGAGGAAAGTTACCGATACACTGGGTCAAAAAGACCCATTGTCGTTTCATTTACCGGCACCGATTCCAAGAAAGGTTTAAGGCGTTGACCATTTACCTGAAAGTCATTTCCATTCTTGGTGTCACTGATCTCAACTGCACCGTGTGGAAACACAGTTTTTACAACGAATGGTCCAGTCCATCTCGATTTCAATTTCCCTGGAAAAAGATGAAGCCTAGAATTATAGAGTAAGACTTTTTGTCCAGGGACAAATGTCTTTTTTATAATGTGCTTGTCATGAAAAATCTTGACTCTATCTTTAGTGATCCTAGCATTTTCATAGGCCTCATTTCTCAGTTCCTCCAATTCGGAAATTTGTAGTTTCCGAAGGTCACCAGCCTTAGTCAAATCGAAATTCAACTGCTTGATTGCCCATAAGGCTCGGTGCTCTAACTCAACGGGCAAGTGATAAGGTTTGCCATAGACTAACTATAGAGAGACATTCCTAGAATTGTCTTGAAAGCGGTCCTGTAGGCCCATAGAGCATCTACAAGTTTGATGGACCAATCTTTTCAGTTTTGGTTCACAGTTTTCTCCAATATAAGCTTTACTTGTCTATTTGAAACCTCAACTTGCCCACTGGTTTGAGGATGATATGGTGTGGACAACTTGTGAGTTATGGCATACTTTCGCATAAGGGCCTCAAAAGATCTATTGCAAAAGTGGGTGCCATTATCACTGATGATAGCACGATGGGTTCCGAAGCGGGAAAAAATGTTTTCTTTCAAAAACTTGATGACAACTTTGTTATCATTAGTTTTACATGGAATGGCTTCTACCCACTTGGACACGTAATCCACAGCAACCAATATGTATTGTTTCCAAATGAGTTAGGAAATGGACCCATAAAGTCGATGCCCCAAACATCAAAGAGTTCTATTTCTAGAATTGGGTTGAGGGGCATCATATTTCGATGTGAAATCCTTCCTACCATTTGGCATCTAGGACACGTCTTGCAGAATTCATAAGCATCCTTGAACAGAGTGGGCCAATAAAACCCACTTTGGAGCACCTTTTCAGCAGTCTTGCGGGGACCAAAGTGTCCACCGCATGCAAGTTCGTGATAAACGGACAGAACACTCCTAACCTCCTCATCGAGAATGCATCTCCTAATAATTTGATCAGAACAGTACTTGAAAAGATACGGTTCCTCCCAAAAGAAATACCGGACTTGGGATAAGAACCGGTAAACATCATTTTTTGACCAATGAGACGGAGTTTAGCTTGTGATTAAGTAATTCACTATATCAGCAAACCAAGGTTCCCTAGAAATGGCTAAGAGATGTTCATCAGAAAAATCCTCATTGATGGGTAATTCGTTGCATGGAGAATTAGGAATCCGTGAGAGGTGGTCAGCAACGACATTTTCTACGCCTTTCTTGTCTCTAATCTCAAGATCGAATTCTTGAAGAAGGAGGATCCAACGAATGAGTCGGGCCTTGGCATCCTTCTTCATCATGAGGTACCTAAGCGCAGAATGATCGGTGAAAACGGTGGTTTTGGACCCTAGTAGGTAGGGACGAAACTTCTCTAAGGCAAACACTACTGCCAAGAATTCCTTCTCGGTCGTAGTGTAGTTTAGTTGTGCATCGTTGAGAGTCCTACTAGAGTAATAGATCACATGTTGCTTGTTATCAATGCGTTGTCCTAGGACAGCACCTATGGCAAAATCAGAAGCGTCGCACATGATCTCAAACGGCTTAGATCGATCCGGTGCAGATATGATTGGTGCAGAAATAAGCTCACTCCTAAGCTTCTCCCAAGAATTTATGCATTCAGCATCGAAAGTGAAGGACACATCCTTAGCTAACAGATTAGTCAAGGGCCTAGCAATTTTGCTAAAATCCTTGATAAATCGTCGGTAAAAACCAGCGTGTCCTAAGAATGATTTAATGTTCTTAACGCATTTGGGCATAGGAAGCTTAGCAATAACCTCGATTTTGGCTCTATCCACTTCAATTCCTTTCTTGGAGATTTCATGACCCAAGACAATCCCATATTTTACCATGAAGTGGCATTTCTCCCAGTTCAGTGTCAAATTCTTTTCAGCGCAACGTTGGAGGACGAGTTCAAGATGGTAGAGACATTGAGTGAATGAATCTCCGTAGATGGAGAAATCATCCATGAAGATTTCTAAGAAGCGTTCTACCATATCTGAGAAAAGACTCAACATGCAACGTTGAAAAGTTGCTGGGGCATTGCATAAGCCGAAGGGCATTCGACGATAAGCAAATGTCCCAAATGGACATGTGAACGTAGTCTTTTCTTGGTCCTCAGGAGTGATAGGGATCTGGTTATAGCCCGACTATTCATCCAAGAAATAGTAATACTCGTGACCCGCCAAGCGTTCAAGCATTTGATCAATGAAGGGAAGTGGAAAATGGTCCTTACGAGTTGCAGCATTCAGTTTCCTATAGTCAATGCAAACTCGAATCTTCGTGGGAAGTCGAGTTTGAACCAACTCTTTGTTCTCGTTTTCCACTACGGTGAAACCAGATTTCTTTGGGACCGCGTGGACAGGACTGACCCATTGGCTATCAGAAATGGGATAAATTATCCCATTGTCTAAGAGTTTTATGATTTCAGCATGAACAGCCTCTTGCATTATAGGGTTTAACCTACGCTGCGGGTCTCTCTTGGGTGTGGCGTCTTCATTGAGATGGATGCGGTGTTGAACGATGGTTGGACTTAATCCATTGATATCAGTCATAGTCCACCCGATGGCTTCCTTATGTTTTCTTAGAATTGCTTTCAAATCTTTTTCTTCCCCGTCATTTAAATGGGAGGCAATGATGACGGGAAAGGTCTCTTGTTCGCCTAGATAGGCATACTTGAGATGCGTAGGTAGGGCTTTAATTCTAAGGAAGAGGAAGGCTCACTAGAGGGACTAGCCAAATCTATTGGCTCCATTGTTGGTGAAATGGGGTTTGAGGCCCAATTCACAGCAGAATCTACAACCTGATCAAGATTAAAGTCATAGACTCTAACTCGACGTCAATCTCCACTTCTGATTCCAATTCTTCCCCGTGTTCACTTGTCAAGTTCTCAATTAGGTTGACTTCAAATGTTTGGTCCTCAATATCGCGGGGGTGTTTTCCTAAATTGAAGACATTGACTTCTCTAGTCATGTCTCCAAAGGTTAACATCATAGACCCATTCCTACAATTGATGATGGCATTAGCAGTAGCAAGGAATGGTCAACCTAGGATGTCAGGAGTTTGAGCCCTACGATTGGAGTTGGACACAAGTTGTGTCTCTAGAACTATGAAATCAACAGGGTATATGAACTCTCCTACCCGGATCAGGACATCATTAATTTCTCCTTTTGGAACTTTAACAGAATGATTAGCCAGTTGGATGGTGACTCGAGTTGGACTAAGGCCACCCAACCCGAGTTGTTGATAAACAGAGAATGGAAGCAAGTTGATACTCGCCCCCAAGTCAAGAAGTGCACGACTAATCTCGGCTTGTTCTATTGTGCAGGCAATGGTGGGACTACCTGGATCTTTGTACTTAACAGGGATAGAACCCGAAAATAGCTCACTAATATTAGTGGCTAAGAAGACCTTTTTAGGAACATTAGTCTTTCTCTTTTTGGTGCACATGTCCTTAAGAAACTTAGCATAGGAAGGAACTTGTTGGATGGCATCAAGAAGTGGCACATTTATCTTCACTTGGTTAAACATCTCGATTATCTTGTCCATGTGAGGATTTTGCTTGTTGTTTTTCAGCCTATTAGGAAATGGTACTATAGTCTGATGCATCTGGCTAGTTGACTTGTCTTTTTCAGACTCGTCAGACTTGGAAGAAATTGGATTAGATGAGGTGGAGGCTTGATTTTAGTTGTGCTGAATGGGAATTGGTTGTGTTGACACTTAGTTATCAACTCTCTTTCCTGACCTCAATGTATGGATAGCATGACATTGATTGAATGAAGGATCCTCAGCCAAATGAGCTTGTTGGAAATTCCTCGGATTGGTGACTTGCTGACTAGGCAGAGTACCCTTTTGTCTCTCATTCTGTGGGTTGGCTAGTTGACTCATTTGAACCTCTAACCTCTGAATGGTCTGCATGAGAGAGTCTTGGTTTTTCATATATCTCTCCATGATTCTTTCAAAGTTAGTTATTCTCCTTTCTAATTGAGGATTCTGGAAAGAGGATTGTGGAGCTTGATTAGGAAAGTTCTGTTGATAATTCAGAAAGTTTGGTGGATGGTTGGGAGAATTATTATGGAAATTGGAGAAGTTGGGTTGATGATTGGAAGAATTATTACCATGATGGAAGTGGCTAGCATGATTGGATCGTGAATGGTCATTGTTGTTTTGGCTCCATGAGAAATTAGGGTGATTTCTCCAGCCGGGATTGTACGTTAGAGTGTAAGGGTTATTGTTCGGCCTTGAAAAGGCCGCATTCATCGGTTCATGGTAGGATTGCTGAGCCTGAAACACTGGGCACTCCTCGAACATATGATTCATGGCTTGACAGTAAGTGCAGCCCGGGGGTGGAAATTGGTTCGGGCTGACTTGATTGACTGGACTTGGTTCCTTCGTTTCTAGAGCTTCTAGTCTTCTAGCCAGGTTTGCTAACTTAGCCTCATTAGCGATGGACAATTTTGTGGAATGGAGACCTCCTTTTGAAGAGATGGAGTTAGGATTCTTAGAGGTCTCACTAGCAGATTCCCATTGGATGGTCTTCTTAGCTAAATTTTCATACAAATCTCATCTTTCATCTTCATCTTTCTACAAGAAACCCCCTTGGCACATACTTTCTAAGAGGGTTTTGGTGGAATAGTCTAAACCGTCATAGAGAATTTGGCATTGTCGCCATTTCTCTATTCCATGATGTGGACATTTGACAAGGAGGTCCTTAAAGCGTTCAAAGTACCTCCAGAACGGTTCGCTAGGTTCTTACTTGAATTGCATGATCATCTTTCTAATAAGAGCGGTTTTATGGATAGGATAGAATTTCTTCAAGAAAACCTTGATGAAACCATCCCAAGATGTGATGGAACGGCTACTAAGCTGTAGAGCCACTTCTTTGCTAGGTCCTTAAGTGCGAATAGGATAAATCTCAACCTAATAGCATCGTCTACAAGGTGTGAGATTTTCATCATTAGACATACTTCCTCAAATTCTCTTATGAAGAAGTAGGCATCTTCGGACTCTAGACCATGGAACTTGGGGAGTGTGTTGATGAATTGAGGCTTAAGCTCGAAATTGTATTCACCAACCGATGGAAGTGAAATGCAAGATGGAAGTGAGGTCCTAATCGGGTAGAACCTATCCTGCAGTGATGTGGATTGAGCCATTACCGGATCTGGTCTTGGTTCAAACTTGGGTGGTGATGTGTTTCTAGTCAACCTAGATGAATTGGGTCTCTTGACCACACTTGCATACACAAACACAATCACAATCACAACAAGTTCAAACAACAGTCAACAATAGAAATCAACCAAGCCTAGTCAAAGGTAACCTCGACCTAGACAACTCCTAACTGGTTGATTGTCCACAAGAGGTAGAATGTAGACTTTGACCACAAGCTAATCAGCCAGGTCAGTGCAAGATTGGTTGGAGGTTTTCCGTCAAAGACGTTCCTTAATTAAGTAACCACCAATCTTCGGGCTTTCGGCCCTCAATCCCCTTCCTAGACAGCAGGAGTCAATTTCCAACACCTTCCCTCTTTAGGATAATCTCCTAGTGAGTTCGAGATGTCCCTAAGGCCAATGTCTATCAAATTTTACTAAGGCTTAGGTTGTGCGTGCTTGGAGATGGTTTGTGGGCTAAGGAAGGGTAATGACTTCCCACCTTATCTTGATTTGAGTTTTGCCCTTAGAATTGATTCGTGCAAAGTGTGCAAGATATAGAAAAGTAGCATTCAAAAGCAAAATCACCCAAGAATGTTTCCTAAACTATATGCTATGCATACATACCTTATCTCCAGCTCTCTTCAACAGTAAAATAAAGGAATTGAAAAGACTCGTGCCTAGAATGCAAATGTCTAATCAATTTTTAACTTTTCAACGAATATTTTACTGTTGACTTAAAACAGGGATGTTGGATAGTGAAACTAGCACAAATATGACATATAAAAACTAAAATTTTTGCGAGCAATATGTCCTGCAAAACAAAGTTTTTAGTAGTCCAATGAAAATTTTCAGATTTTGCAAAGCAATTTCTTGAAATTCTGTTTCCTACTTTCGAGAGTAGGGGCACAGAATTTGCAAGTCTTCTTGGCAAAGCTTGAATGCTAGATCTTGATCTTCAAGTCCCTGAAACAAACACACAAAACTTGTTAAAACAACTACACCGTTCCCTCCCCGGCAACGGCGCCAAAATTTGATTGCTAAAATAAAGAAACAACCAATGAGTTTAAGAATGTACCGTGTAGCTTGTGGCTAACGGGTCGTGTTCACAAGGAGGGATGCGATGGAAGCTTTTCGGTGAATCTTTTTAAAACAAGGAATTGTGTTCGTTTTTTAGGAAAAAGAGAATGGAAAGAAAGAGATGAATGAAAGAAAAATTGCAACTTTCAGAAAAGGTTTTGGAGAAGGTGATTTAGAAAACTTGAAAATAGTTTTGTGTTTTTAATAATAAAGAAAGTATGGGCTCACTATCTCACTACTCAATTGTTCATTCTTCTCTTAAAAAGTTAAGTCCCTCAAATGATCATTTGCAAAACTTAGAGTTGTCTTTTAAAAAGCTTTAAGTAAAGCACATAAGATGTTAGAAGAGTTGAGTCTTTTTCTTCAAGAAATCGTAGAATCGAATGTTAAAACAGCAAGCGCAAAGAAGCAAGAATGAATTAAAAACGATTCGAGAGATGTTCATGAAAAAGTTTTGAATTCAACCATCCAAACCCATCCTCATGTGCCTTCAAGAACACTTTCAAAAAGAAAGGCTTTTAAGTGAGGCATTCATATGAGTCATCGGGTCTTTTTCTTTTAAAAACAGAAGAAAAGAAGAACGAGAGAGTTCAATAGCAAGCCCAGAGAGAATGTTTAGTTATTCATGGAAAACGAAGAAGAAAACAAAGACATAAAGCAACCCATACCGTACTACAAGTGGAAGAGAAATTGGCTCGACTTTTGTATTGCTGTCACTTCAACCTTCAAGTACAAGCTCTCAGTCCTCTCTCTCTCACAAGTTTTGAACTGGACTACAAATTAAAAATAAAGATTACAACTTTCGTTCTAGCTAAATAAGAGTCTAAATCCTAAGAAAATAAGTACAAAATTTACTCCTAATCTTCGCTACCTTTTTCTTTGCTGAAACATCTATTTATAGCCAAAAACCCAAGGTAGGAGATCCCGGGAAGATTGGGGGAGCAAACACTCCCCCAACTGCATCTGTTAGGCCGCGGAAACGCGGCTTGGGCCGCGTTTCCGCGGCCTTGGTGTGGCCAGGTGGCCACACCAAAGGGGAGGGAGCTTCTGGTTTGAAGGGGATCTCGCATCTTCAGCTGGTTTTCTTGTTTCTACTTCAACCGTTGACGAAACAGCCTTTGATTTCCTGGCTTCAATCGCTCGATTCATGGAGAATTTTCTCAACCTCTTGATTTGCCAAGATCTAGCCCAGATTTCTTCATTTCGAATTTATTCTGAATTAATTCAGAATTTGGTGGGCATTTGGGCTTGTTTCTCCTTTCTTCCTTTAAGCACTTGGGCCTACATTTAGCAAAGAAAATGACAACTTATTAATAGAATTTATTAGCTAACAAGTGTGGTAAAGTGATAATATAAATGCAATGTATGTGACAAATCAGACACGTATCGTGATCCTGATGAATATCATAAGCTGACTACTACAGATACCCCTTCACCTCCTCCTTTTCTAAGACTTAGATAGAGGAGGGGAGCAGGCTAATCCATCTTCTGGCATGAGCTTTCTCCGAGAAGTCGTGGCATTATATGTGCTTAGTGGGGGAGCAGCCGAGGTGTTTTTGGGAATTGGCTTGGGTGCATCATGGCTAGCGGACAGCTGGCAATTTAATGAATGAGATTCTGGTATCATGATGAATGAGATCGTGTGACAGACACAGTTGATGTTTGGCTGATTTGACATGTCATAAATTGTGGGATACCAATTGACTTCTCTGGGGTGATGAGAATTTGAATGGAGACAATCTCGTTTCTTCATCTATAAATAGGACGGATCCCTAGAAGTCTGCCTATATTCTCAAGAATTTCTTGCCCCAAACTTCTTATTTTGGTAGATAACGATGCTATTCTTCTTCTTCATCCAATGGAGGAAGGAGAGGAAGGAAGATGGAGAAGGTAAGGACGGTTGCTGATTGGAGTTCATTATTGTATCATTTTCACTACCATATTATGCTTTATATAAAGAAAAATGGGATTTTTATTGCTTTTTTTCTTTTTTTTTAGGTCCAACATTAATGGAGATGAAGGCCCATCAACAACGATTTTTTAAGAATTAAGGGATTAATTGAGAAGCCTAAAGAAGAAGCCCATATCTGGATTCATCCACGAATATTTCCCATATTCTAGAAGGTCCAGCAAGGCACATGAAGGATAATAGAATGTCAGAAGAAATCACTGGCGCAACGGCCAAGATTCTGCCGCGGAAACGCGGCTTTGGCCGCGTATCCGCGGCAATTATCTGGCTGTTGATCCAGCGTTTAATCCCACGGCTGTGATTCGAAGGCCTCATTCCCTGGAACCTATAAATAGACCCCTAGGGCCTCTGTAATCAAGGAGGAGAGAAGAGCTTTATATTTTGAGAAAATTGTTAGGATTTTCTCTAGGTTTTTCTTTAGAGTCTATCGTAATTTTCTTTCTCCTTCTAGAATCCAGCAAAAAGGAGGAGAGAAGAGCTTTGTATTTTTGAGGAAATTGTTAGGATTTTCTCTAGGTTTTTCTTTAGAGTCTATTGTAATTTTCTTTCTCCTTCTAGAATCTAGCAAAGAGAGAGAGAGTGAGAAATCTTGTAATTAGAGTAGGTGACAACTCAATGCAAGAATTGATCCTTCTTCCTTTCCATCTTTTCTTATTCTAGTGCATTGTTTTCTTCAAGCTTTTACTATTTTTGCATTACCTTCTACAATGGATTGTTGTTTGATCTTTACTTTAATGTCTAGCTAACTTCCTAACATGACTAACTAACCTCTAACTTTACTAACTACTAACTCTTGGGTGATTGCTAGCTCATGTGAATCATTGGATGCTTTATTGTAGTCTTGTAAATTTCAAGTCTCTCTATTCCCTAATGAAGATGAGTTACTTTTAATTCTTAGCAAATGCTTGTTCCCCTTCCATATGATTCATGTGAGCCTCATTTAGAGCCTTGTCTTTAGAACAAGTGCCTTGATGGAACATGAAGATGGAGCACTTAACTATGCTATTGATTAGTAGTACAATTTTCTTACTTCATGCTAGCTTACGTATAGTTTTGATGGACTAATGAATCTTGTATTTTCTTTCTTAGCGTATCCTTGAGTGACTATCCTTGATTCCATTACTGAAAATCTATCTCGGGAGCCAATGAATCAATGAGATAATGAGTCAAGCCGAGAAGATAACTCATCCTCTAAATGGGACCATACATTGACAAAACAAGTAAGACAAATCTTTGCCGATGAATCAATATGAGGAATGCATCACCCTATAAGATTAGTAAGTTAGTAAATTAGAGTGTTAGTTAGTCATGGTTTCTCTTCCTATAGTCTTTCAAAGTTTCTTCTCTTAAAAAGCTCTCTTTTCAAAATACATCCATTTTCATTTCATCTTTCTTTCCATCCTTTCCCTGTTTCTTCTACAAAACCCATAACAAATTTTTCGTTCACTTTCTCCATCATTTTATTTTTCTTAAAACAAAGAAGGACTTTCGTTTTTCTTCTTAAAAAAATCTCAATATAAAAAATCGTGAAAGCTTCTATCGCCAACTCTCCCTGTGGAATCGACCCGTAATAGCTTGTGTTACGACGATGGTTCGGAAGGAGTATAGTAAACCTACAAATACATTTGGACCTTTTTGACATCAACACACGAACATCAAAGGTTTACTCTAAACCTTCTCTCTGAATACTAGTAAACTCCCAATTCTGTACAAATTTTTGGCTCCGTTGCCGGGGAGAGTAACGGTTTTTATTTGGGTTTTTAGAACTAAAACGAATTTTTCTTCTCTGTTGCAGGCTACAGGTTAAAAAATAGGAAACAAAGACTTACAGTAATATATAAGTGGTCTTGGGCCTCTGCTCTAGAAAGCAGAGACCAAGTACCCTCTGATTTGCCACGTTTTCTCGGCTTTGGCCGCGGATCCGCGGCAAAGAAGAGTTCACTACTAATTGGTTTTGTGCAGGGCTGCTTGCTTTATAAAAACATAGCTTGCCACAAATTTTATTTCTTGTATGCTATCACCAGGAGCCTGCTAATAACTCAACAGTAAAACATTTGTTGAAAATTTTAAAAAATTGATTAGACGTTTGCATTTTAGGCACGTGTCTTTTCAATTCATTTACTTTACTGTTGAAGAGTGCTGGAGCAAGGTACGTTCGCATTGCATTTAGAATAAGACTCACCTCTTGGTTGATTTACATCGCTTTGAGTGAATCTTATTTGCATATATTTTACACTTGCATAAATTGATTTAAGGGCACCACCCAATAACAAGATAAGGTGAAAATTTCATCACCCTTCCTTGGCCCAAAAATCATAATCCAAGCACAATCAATCCCAATCTCTTTAATAAAAATTGATAGACGTTGGCCCCTAGGGACATCCGGACTCATTAAGAGATCAGCTGAAGTTGAAAATTGTTTTTGATTCATACTCCAGTCAAATCAGTGTCTAAGGTTGGGGATTAAGAGGTTATGCCTCGAAGATACCGTGATTTGGTGTAATTAAGGCCCGTTGCTTACGCACGGATACCTCCCACCATATTTTACCCTTACCTGGCTGATTAACTGTGGTCTGACTCGAGCAATAACCTTCTTTGGTTCATCGAACAGTTAGGAGTCGTCTAGGTCCAGGTATCCTAAATAGCTTGTGATTGCTTTTTCTTTTCTTGTTTGTTATTTTCCTTTTTTTTGGCTTGCTTGATCGGTGAACGTTGTTTGTGATTGTGCATGCAAGAGTGGTACCGGGATCCAATTTCTGCAAGACTTGTTAGGATTTCTACACTTGCACAAACACCACCTCCTGACACAATCCCAATTATGGCCAATAATACTTCTCTCCATGATAAGTTCTACCCTATTCGCACTTCACTTCCTTCATGCATTCTTTTACCTGAGACAAACGGAAATAACTTTGAGCTTAAACCACAATTCATAAAAACACTCCCGAGGTTTCATGGCTTAGAGTCCGGGGATGCATATTTCTTCATTCGTGAGTTTGAAGAAGTATGTTTGACGATGAGAATTCCCCAACTGGGGAGGACGCTGTTAGATTAAGGTTCATACCCTTTGCGCTTAAGGATATAGCTAAGAAATGGCTATATAATCTGCCCGCCAGTTCTATCTCTTCATGGGATGATTTTGTCAAAGTCTTTCTTAAGAAGTTCTATCCCATTCATAAGACAGCTCTCATCAGAAAAAACATAATGCAGTTCAAGCAGGAATCTAGTGAACCATTTTGGAAGTATTTTGAACGGTTTAAAGATTCACTAGCCCAATATCCTCATCACGGCATAGAGAAGTAGCGGCAGTGCCAAATTCTCTATGACGGACTAGACTACCAAACCAAGACACTCCTTGAGACCATGTGCCAAGGGGAATTTTTGAAAAAAAGATGAGAACCAGGGTTGGGACCTCTTTGAAGCCTTAGCAGAAAAAATCATTCAGTGGGAGTCTTGTTCAGAAAAAACCAATCCCACCACTTCCAGAATTGGTATGCATTCGATTGAATCCTCCATAGTTGCCGAGGCAAAGATAACACAATTGATGAAAAGGCTAGAACTGCTCGAAGCTAGAGAACCAAATGTTGTGATCAGGTCAACCCACCACCTGTGATCAACCTGGGCTGTACCACTGCCATGCTCTTAACCACCTGTTTGAAGAGTGTCCCGTCTACCAAGCTCAAATGTACCCTGAAAATATGAATGCAGTATACACCAGACCCAACTACAATCCATACTCCAAAACATACAACCCAGGATGGAGGAACCATTCAAATTTCTCATGGAGTCAGTCTGGTCATGAGCAATCAAGGCAACCATTCTCACATCAATATCCTGCTCAGTCTCATCAACCCAGTTTCCACCAGAGTCCACCAAATTTTCAATCATATCAGAGTCCACCAAATCATCAATCAAGCTTCCAGCCCACATATCAGCAGCATCAAACAAAAAATCATCCAGATAAAAAGTTGTCAGATTTGAAAAGAATGATTGAAACCTTATCCAAAACCCAGGCCTCAATGATGAACAACCACAATTAGGCCATCAACAGGTTAGAGGTTCAGATAGGTCAACTGGCTAACTCTTTGAATGAAAGACAAAAAGGAACGCTACCAAGTCAGCCATTGCCCAATCCAAAAACCCCTTTCCTATTCATGAAGCTGAAGACATAGGTCCAAGTCAATACAATACTATTCATATTTTGAGATCTGGAAAGCGGATAGACAATCAGGTTTTCAATCAACCCAATAAATCACTATCAGTATCAACACCTCCTGTTCTGGCACCACCCACTCAAAATGATCCATCTTCAAGTTCACAACTGTCGACCTCCAAATCTAATGACCAAGACAAGACAAATGAGCAACCATACAAGCCTATTGTACCATTCCCTAATAGGCTAGCAAACCAAAAGACTAATGCTCACATGGAGAAGATTAGGGAAATGTTTAATCAGATCCAGATCAATATACCCCTTCTTGATGTCATACAACAAGTCCCATCATATGCCAAGTTCTTAAAAGAAATGTGTACCAAGAAAAGGAAAGCAAATGTCCCAAAGAAGGTCTTCCTAGCTTCAAACATAAGTGAGTTACTAACTGGACCAATTCATGTGAAGTATAAGGACCCAGGGAGTCCAACCATTTCTTGTATTATAGGACAGACCACGATCAACAGGGCGTTACTTGATCTAGGAGCCAGCATCAATCTTCTTTCTTTCTCTGTGTATCAGCAACTTGGGTTGGGCGACCTCCGTCCAACCAGAGTTACTATACAACTGGCTAATCGATCTGTAAAGATTCCCAAGGGGGAGATTACAAATGTTCTAATATGGGTCGGGAAATTCATTTACCCTGTAGACTTCATTATTCTAGAGATGCAACCCGTACACAATCCCAGAGCTCAGACAACTGTCATTCTAGGATGACCCTTCCTAGCCACTGTAAATGCAATCATTAACTGTAGGAATGGCTCAATACGTCTAATTTTTAGAGATATGACAAAAGAGGTGAATGTTTTCCACCTGGGAAAACAACCTTGAGATTTGGATAATGAGTCATTTGAAGTGAACTTAATCGAGGGATTAACAAGTGAACATGACATGGAGATAGAATATGAGTTCGATAGAGAATTTGAGTTGGAGTCTAATGACTTTAACCTTGATCAGATCGTTAAGTCGACTGTGGAATGGGCCACAAATGCCACCCCTGTCCTTCCCTTGCACAAAGAACAATCATTGATAGATCTTGTCCCTTCTTCCGAGCTTAAGGTTCTTCCCAACCATCTCAAGTACCAATACTTGGATGAGGAAGAAGCTTTTCCCGTGATCATTGTGTCCTATTTTACTAAACAACAAGAAGATGATCTTCTTACGGTGTTAAGAAAGAATCGAGAAGCCATTGGTTGGACCATGGCTGACATAAAGGGGATTAGTCCTTCCATAGTGCAACACCGGATTCATTTGACAAAGGATGCAAAACCAAAACGTGACCCACAACGTAGACTGAACCCAATCATGTAGGAGGCTATTAGAGCTGAGATTGTGAAGCTGTTAGACAATGGGATTATCTATCCCATATCCTATAGCCAATGGGTAAGTCCAGTCCACGCTATGCCAAAGAAAGCAGGGTTTACCGTGGTAGAAAACGATAAGAAAGAATTGGTACAAACTCGACTTCCTACGAAGATTCGAGTCTGTATTGATTGCAGAAAATTGAACACTGCCACGTGTAAAGATCACTTTCCCCTTCCGTTCATAGACCAAATGCTCGAGAGAATAACGGAACATGAGTACTATTGTTTCCTGGATGGATATTCAGGATATAATCAAATCCCTATCGCTCTCGAGGATCAAGACAAAACCACCTTCACCTGTCCCTTTGGAACATTTGCATACCGAAGAATGCCCTTCGGCCTATGCAATGCTCCCGCAACGTTTCAATGTTGTATGCTTAGTCTTTTTTCTGACATGGTGGAGAGATTTTTAGAGATTTTCATGGATGATTTCTCGATTTATGGTGATTCCTTCGAATAATGCTTGCACCATCTTAAGCTGATTTTATAATGATGCATGAAAAAAAACTTGACACTCAACTGGGAGAAGTGTCACTTTATGATCAAGTAACGAATAGTCTTAGGGCAAGAAGTTTCAAACAAAGGAATTGAGGTTGATAGATCTAAAGTGAAAGTTATAACAAAGCTCCCTGAGTCAAAATGCTTAAAAGACATTAGATCATTTCTAGGGCACGCCAGTTTCTATAGACGATTCATTCAGGGGTTTAGCAAAATTGCTAGACCTTTGATAATCTCTTAGGAAAAGATGTGCCCTTCAAATTTGATGAAGAATGTTTACAATCTTGGGAGGAGCTTAAGCACAGACTTGTCTCGGCACCGATAATTTCTGCACCAGATTGGACTAGGCCTTTTGAAATCATGTGTGACGCCTCTGATTATGCTATAGGCGCTGTTCTAGGATAGCGTATTTATAACAGGCAACACGTGATTTACTATGCTAGTAAGACGCTCAATGAAGCCCAACTAAATTACACAACTACTGAAAAAGAATTTTTAGCTGTTGTGTTTGCGTTGGAGAAATTCCGTCAATACCTACTAGGATTTAGGACAACGATTTTACTGATCACTCTACCCTGAGATACTTGATGCAAAAGAAGGACGCAAAGGCTAGACTGATTCGATGGATACTTCTTTTGCAAGAGTTTGTTTTGAAAATTAAGGATAAAAAGGGTGTTGAGAATGTGGTAGCAGATCACCTTTCGTGAATTCCCAATGCACCAACGGAGACAATCCCAATCAATGACAATTTTCCTGACGAATACATTTTCACAATGTGTAAAGAGCCCTGGTATGCTGATATAGCAAACTACCTTGCAACCGGGCGAACTCCTTCCGATTGGTCAGGTAAGGACAAATACCACTTTAGGAGTCAAATACGATTTTTCTTTTGGGATAAACCGTATTTATTCAAATATTGTCCTGACCAGATAATTAGAAGGTGTCTTCCTGAGGATGAATATTATAGTGTTTTGACATTCTGTCACAAGTTAGCTTGCGGTGGACATTTTGGTCCACGAAAAACTGCTAAAAAAGTCCTTCAGAGTGGATTCTACTGGCCCACTCTCTTTAAAGATGTTTATAATTTCTGCAAGCTCTATGCCAGATGTCAAATGACAGGTCAAATCACACGTAGAGACATGATGCCCTTACACCTATCTTGGAGGTAGAAATTTTTGATTTGTGGGGCATTGATTTCATGGGACCCTTACCTCTGTCTTATGGCAACCAATATATTTGGTGGCTGTAGACTAATTTTCTAAGTGGGCTGAAGCTATTCCAACTAGGACAAATGACAACCAAGTTGTCATCAAGTTTTTACTAGAAAACATCATTTCACGCTTCGGAGCCCCCTGTGCGATAATAAGTGATAACGGGAGCCATTTCTGCAACCGGGCTTTTGAAGCCTGATTAGTCTCTAATTTTACATAATTTTCATCACATTCTCACATTTATTTGATAATAAATTCTGCTAATAATACCTTGCTTCCTTGATTCTAGGTCCATGGTGTTCAAATGAAGAAGAAGACCTAAATCACCATTTAATTGGTGATTAAGATCCTACCAAGTAGCCATTGACCTTAGAGTGAAGATTTTATCAGCCTAGGGAGTCAAATCGTAAATCCAGGAGTACAGGTGGTCAGAAGACAGTCTGGGCGACGCGCTACCCAAAACTGGGGCGGCGCCGCTCTGGCTTGGCTGCGGAAACGCGGCCAAAGCCGCGTTTCCGCGGCCATCTTGGCACGCGCGCTTCAGTTTTGGGCCACGTGTTGTGCACGTGGACCCCTTTGCCCTGGTGCCTATAAAACCCCCCCCAGGGTCTTCAGTGAAGCAGATCAGAGTTTAAGCAAATTTTGTAATCTTGTTTTTAGTTTGTAGTTGTTGGTGTTGTTCTTCTTCTAGTTTTAGTTTTAGCCATTAAAGTGAAAGAGAGAGTGTGTAAAGTGTTGTATTTGAAGGGTGACAAGATAATACAAGTACTACTTCTCTTCCTTCTTTCATTTACTTGTCTTTGCATTTACTTTATTTGTTGTAGTGTAACTTCTTTCTTCTCCACTTCTTCTCTTTTACTTTGTTGTAGTGTAACTTCCTCTCTTTAACTTTTCTTTTCTTTTGTTTTCTTGTAGTGTAACTCCCTCTTTCTACTTCTTCTACTTTGTTATTTCTTTTACTTTTATGGCTAACTAACTTTTTCATTTAGCATGACTAACTAACTACTAACCCACTAATTTCTAACACTTGTTTGATAACCCGCATGAGTCAATAGTGCCAAACAAGCGTTGTGCAAATGAGAGCTATGACATCTTAAGACGAGGGTTCTAACTCTAATTTACCTACAAGTATCTACTTTCTTATACTTCATGCTTAATGAGTTTTGATGATCTATGAGTTGTATACTTTACTTGTTATTGTAAGTTAGAGACTTTTCCTTTTAATTTTGCCGATACCAATAGTGCACTCGAGTCTTCCCTTATTCTCGCCTTCTATTGGATCTTGATAAGGGAATGTCCGAGTTTTTGCCGTGTAAGGCTAAGTTTTAGGATGAACTTTCACTCAATTTTCACGTGAATAGTTCCAATGCACAAGGGTTGTGTTTGCCTATGATCCATCGTGAGGTTATCTTCAAAAAGTTAGAAATTAGTGGGAGCACTTAGTAGAAAGTTAGCCATGCATTTTTACAACTAAGAAAAAAATCACTTTTACAAACCACCAAAACATTTTCCAACAATTCTTTAAAACAACTTCTTTCACTTTTCAATTCTTTATTTGGAAACAAGAACTTTCTTTCGTCTTGAACATAAAAGCCGCATCAAGCTTCCATCGCTCTCCCTCCTTGTGGATACGACCCGTATAGCCACTTCGCTACTACGGAAGAATCACAAAAGCAGTAACATCAACCCACACTTCCTTCTTTCATTTAGTGCTTGCTTTTTGCCGATCAAATTTTGGCGCCGTTGCCGGGGAGGGAACGGCTTTATTGTTCACTACTAAAGATTGTTCTTTGTTTTTGTGTGTAGGAGAAGAACCAAGGAGCTTACTATCACGGGAAGCAAAAGAGGTGGCCAAGGACATTGCGCGAGGATTCATTTGCCGTCGGAAAATTTGTGTAAAAGCGAGTTTTTCCGATTGAAGTACTAACAAACTCGTTTGCAGGGTTGCCGAGCGCCGCTAAAAAAAAAAATTTTTTTTTTGCTTTCTAATTTTTTAGTTTCCTTGGATGCTTCACCTATATGCATGTGTAATAAATTCAACAGAAATTCACTTGTTGCTTAATTGAAATTTGGATTAGACCTTTGCATATAGGGCACGTGTCTATTTCAATTCATTTCAATTTCTGTTGAAGAGTGCTAGAGACAAGGTACGTGTGCATTCATATAGAATAGGACCAACATTTTGAAGTGATTTACCGCTTTGAGTGTTATCTTGTTGTGAATAAACTGTACACTTGCACAATTGACTTTAAGGACAAAACCCAAATAAGCAAGATAAGGTGGGGATTTCATCACCCTTCCTTAGCCCAAAAATCATCTCCAAGTGCACTCACACTTTCCCAAGCCTTAATTAAAAATTAATAGACGTTGGCCCTATGGACATCTCGGACTCACTAAGAGATTAACCGAGGTTGAAAATTGTAAGAACTATACTCCTGCAAAATCGGTGTCTAAGGAAAGTGGATTGAGAGGTAAAGCCTCGAAAGCTCCGTGGTTTGGCATAATTAGGCCCGTGGCTCTGCCCGGATACCTCCCCCAGAGCTTTGCCCTTTCCTGGCCGATTAGCTTGTAGTCGAGTTCCTGCAACAACCTTCCCCGAAAATCGACCAGTTAGGAGTCGTCTAGGTCCAGGTACCTTAGACTAAGGCTTGTGGTTGTTTTTCTTTCTTTTGTTTGTTTTTAGTTCTTTTTCGATTGTTTGTTGTCTTCACGTTGGTTGTGGTGTGCTGCATGCAAGAGTGGGTGAGAGATCCGTCAACTTCCAGATTAACAAGAAACACTTCTCTACCCTTGCATCCAGAATCGGTGATGGCGTCACTTCAGGATAGATTTTATCCGATCAGAACTTCACTTCCATCTTGCATAAAACTTCCTGAAGCAAACGGTAATAATTTTGAGTTAAAGCCACAATTCATTAACACTCTTCCCAAATTTCATGGTTTAGAATCAGAGGACGCATACTTCTTTGTTAGGGAATTTGAAGAAGTATGCCTCATGATGCGTATACCCCAGCTAGGAGATGATGCCGTTAGGTTACGTTTCATCCCTTTTTCTCTAAAGGACCTAATTGAGAAGTGGTTGTACAGCTTGGCAGCAGATTCAGTCACGACCTGGGATGATTTCGTCAAGGCCTTCTTGAAGAAATTCTACCCCATTCACAAGACTGCCCCCATTAGGAAGAACATCATGCAATTTAAGCAAGACCCGAGCGAACCATTTTGGAGATACTTTGAGTGATTCAAAGATCTCCTCGCTCAGTGCCCTCATCATGGCGTGGAGAAATGGCGTCAATGCCAGATTCCTACGATGGTCTAGATTATCAAACTAAGACCCTGTTAGAAATGATGTGTCAGGGAGGGTTCTTGCAGAAGGATGAGAATCAGGGTTGGGATTTATTTGAGGACTTAGCGGAGAAAACCCTGTAATGGGAGCCAGCCTCGAAAAAACCTAAGAATTCACAATCTATAGCTTCAAGAGGAGGGCTCCTATCCTTAGAATCATCCATAGCTGCCGAGGCTAAGATTGCTACCCTGATGAGAAGGATAGAGGCTCTAGAAACAAAAGAGCCTGCTAGTGTCAACCAGATCAACCCACCACCAATTCACAATCCGGGTTGTTCATATTGTCTGGCACCCGAACCATGTCTTTGAAGAGTGTCCTGTTTTCCATGCCCAGCAAGTGCCACCGGAACACATGAACGCGGCTTACTCACGGCCGCCTCACAACCCCTACTCGCAGACCTACAATCCCGACTGGAGGAATCACCCAAATTTCTCCTGGGCCCAAACAATCCTCCCAGACCTAATTTTTCCAACAACTTTCACCATCCTGCTCCTCCACCACCTTTTCCCAGTCAAGCCCCATCTTCCTCCTCCCAAGGCTCTTTAATGGAAAAGAAAATCAGTAAATTGGAGGAGAGCATAGAGGCTTTCATTAAGTCCCAGGCTGCTTTCATGCAGAACCAGTGACAAACTTTGAATAGTCATTCACAGGCCATATCAAGGTTGGAATTGTAGATGAGCCAGTTAGCTAGCTCCCTAAGTGAAAGACCTAAGGGTACTTTGCCTAGTCAGCCATTAGTTAACCTAAAAACCTCCAACCAAGCATATGAAGTCCAGGATCCATCAAGTAACCAGTGTAATGCTGTTCACACACTGAGATCTGGAAAGATGGTAGACAACCAGGTCTACCAGCAGAAGAGTCCAGTCCATCCTAATCCCACTCAAGCCTCCACCTCTGCTAGTTCCTCCCAATCCGCTCCACAGACATTTGACGAGGATAAAGCTGCTGAACAAGTTCACAAGCCTGTAGCACCCTTTCCCAATAGGCTTAGGAACAATAATAAAAATATGCACATGGAAAAAATGCTAGAGATGTTCAACCAGGTTAAGTTAAATGTGCCACTTCTAGACGCTATCCAACAAGTCCTGACTTATGCCAAATTTCTGAAGGATATGTGTACTAAGAAGAGAAAGACCAATGTGCCCAAGAAAGTGTTCTTGGCCACTAACATAAGCGAAATTCTGTCTGGTCCCATTCCGGTGAAATACAAGGATCTCGGATGTCCCACCATTTCCTGCACCATAGGACAGACCGAAATCAGTAGAGCGCTTCTTGACCTGGGAGCAAGTATCAACTTGCTACCTCTCTCTGTATACCAGCAACTTGGGTTGGTGAGCTAAGCCCAACTCGAGTCACCATTCAGCTAGCTGACCGATCTGTGAAGATCCCAAAGGGGGAAATCACAGATGTCCTCATCCGGGTCGGGGATTTCATTTACCCCGTTGACTTCATTGTGCTTGAGACCCAACCTGTGTCCAATCTTAGGTCTCAAACTCTCGTCATCTTAGGGCGCCCATTCCTTGCTACAGCCAATGCCATAATCAACTGTAGGAACGGGTCCATGCGATTAACTTTCGGAGACATGACGAAGGAAGTCAATGTCTTCAATCTTGGAAGACAACCTAGGGATGTCAATGATCAGACATTTGAGGTCAATTTTATTGAAACCTGACCAGTGAACATGAGGAATGCATGGAGATAGAAGCTGAAGCAGAATTTGATCTGGAGGCTGAGGATTTTAATCTAGACCAGATCGTGGATTCAGCAGTGGATTGGGCATCAAGCCCCAGTGTACCCCATCTTAGGATCGAAAGCCCAGAGATTCCCTCCAATGAAGCAACACCTTCCCTAGAGCTGAAAGCCCTGCCTGAACATCTCAAGTACGCCTACCTGGGCGGAAAGGACACCTTTCCAGTCATCATAGCATTCCACCTGACTGAGCAACAAGAGGACAGCTTAATGTCTATTCTGGAAAGACATAGGGAAGCCATTGGATGGACAATGAAGGACATCAAAGGAATAAGTCCAGCCATAGTGTAACATAAAATTCATTTGGTTGATGAAGCAATCCCTAGGAGAGACCCACAACGCAGGCTTAACCCTCTCATGCAAGAGGCTGTGAAAGCTGAAATTCTGAAACTATTAGATAATGGGATCATTTATCCCATTTCTGATAGCCAATGGGTTAGCCCGGTTCATGCGGTCCCAAAGAAGGCTGGCTTTACGGTAGTAGAAAATGAGGAAAAAGAGTTGGTACAAACAAGATTGCCTACCAAGGTTCGTGTTTGTATCGACTACAGGAAGTTGAATGCTGCTACCCGTAAAGACCATTTCCCGCTACCCTTCATCGACCAAATGCTTGAGCGTTTGGCTGGACATGAGTACTACTGCTTTCTGGATGGGTACTCGGGATACAATCAAATCCCCATTGCTGCAGAAGACCAGGAAAAGACAACGTTCACTTGCCCGTTCGGAACCTTTGCTTATAGGCGCATGCCTTTTGGATTGTGCAATGCTCCTGCAACGTTCCAACGGTGCATGCTTAGTTTGTTCTCTGATATGGTGGAACGTTTTCTTGAGATTTTCATGGATGACTTCTCCATCTACGGAGATTTATTTGATCAATGTCTTCATCTCTTAGAGTTAGTGCTACAAAGATGCATTGAGAAGAACCTAACTCTAAACTGGGAAAAATGCCATTTTATGGTGAGACAGGGGATTGTCTTGGGCCATGAGATTTCGAGGAGAGGCATAGAAGTGGATAAGGCTAAGGTAGAAGTGATTGCTAAGCTCCCACCACCCAAAAGCATCAAGGATATTAGATCCTTTTTAGGGCATGCTGGGTTCTACCGACGGTTCATTAAGGACTTTAGCAAAATTGCGAGGCCTTTAACTAACCTGCTCGCTAAGGACGTGCCCTTTGACTTCAATGATGAATGTTTCAAGTCTTGGGGGAGGCTTAAGCAAGAACTGATTTCTGCACCTATCATTTCTGCTCCTAATTGAACCCAGCCATTTGAAATCATGTGTGATGCATCTGATTTTGCAATTGGTGCTGTTCTAGGACAGCGCATCGATAATAGGCAGCACGTGATTTACTATTCGAATAGGACCTTGAATGACTCCTAACAGAATTATACAACGACTGAGAAGGAATTCTTGGCCGTTGTCTTTGCGTTAGAAAATTCCGGCCCTACTTGTTAGGATAGAAAACGGTGATTTTCACGGATCACTCGGCTCTAAATACCTCATGACCAAGAAGGAAGCAAAAGCCCGACTGATTCGGTGGATCTTTTGCTTCAAGAATTTGACTTAGAAATCCGGAATAAACGAGGTATTGAAAATGTGGTTGCTGATCGTCTTTCACGAATTCCGAATGCACCAACCATCCAAGCTCCGATCAACGAGGATTTCCCTGATGAGCACATCCTAGCCATTCTTAAGGAACCCTGGTATGCTGACATCGTTAATTACCTGGCCACGGGATAATTACCCGCTGACTGGACAAAGCAAGACCAATACCGCTTCTTTGCCCAGTATGGTACTTCTTCTGGGAAGAACCGTATCTTTTTAAGTATTGTCCAGACCAAATAATTAGACGATGTATACCCGAGGAGGAACAGAGGAGTGTGCTCAGCTTTTGTCATGATCTTGCATGCGGAGGACACTTCGGTCCCCGTAAGACTGCAGAGAAGGTTCTACAAAGTGGGTTCTACTGGCCCACTTTGTTCAAGGATTCATATCATTTTTGCAAGTCATGTGCAATTGTCAGAAAATCGGAAAAATTTCTAGAAGAGACATGATGCCCCTGAATCCGATCCTTGAAGTTGAAATCTTTGATGTTTGGGTATCGATTTCATGGGGCCATTCCCCAACTCCTTCGGTAACCAATTCATTTTGATTGCTGTTGATTGTCTCTAAATGGGTAGAAGCTGTGCCGACCAAGACGAATGACAACAAAGTGGTTGTCAAATTTCTTAAAGATAACATCTTCTCCTGATTTGGCACCCCGAGAGCGATAATTAGTGATAATGGATCACATTTCTGCAACAGAGTTTTTGAAACTCTGATGCGAAAATATTCCATCAATCACAAGTTATCAACCCCGTATCATCCCCAGACAAATGGGCAGGTAGAAGTCACCAACCGACAGATCAAGCTTATTCTGGAAAAGACTGTCGGACAAAACCGAAAGGATTGGTCGGTTAAGCTCAATGATGCATTGTGGGCTTACCGTACCGCATTTAAGACAGTTCTGGGGATGTCTCCTTACAGACTCGTGTTTGGAAAAGCCTGTCATCTGCCAGTAGAATTAGAACACCGGGCCCTCTGGGCAATTAAGCAACTCAATTTTGACCTGACCAAGGCCGGTGAACTTAGGAAACTGCAGATTTCTGAATTAGAGGTGATACGGAATGAAGCTTATGAGAATGCACGAATCACCAAGA
This sequence comes from Agave tequilana, assembly GCA_038442645.1. NCBI lineage: Eukaryota > Viridiplantae > Streptophyta > Magnoliopsida > Asparagales > Asparagaceae > Agave > Agave tequilana. The sequence goes on along the minus strand of JAVJIF010018147.1, from coordinate 3,036 downwards.
GCAGGACCAAACTTTTCCATGACCAATTCATAACCCGGAAAAACTTTGCCCCGGGAGATAGGGTTCTGCTGTACAATTCTAGGCTTCATATTTTTGTGGGGAAACTAAAAACTCGTTGGTCGGGACCATTCATTATGCGCACTGTTTTCCCACACGGTGCTGTGCTTATTGCCGACCCTAAAAATAACACGGAATTTAAAGTGAATGGGCAAAGACTGAAGCCCTTCTTGACCACTGAGCCGATGATTCCAGATGATAGTGTGCTGACTCTTTTTGCCCCATCATACACCTAACCCACCAAACACCAAAAAAAAAAAAAATTTTTTTTCTCTTACCCCATGTACATTCTTTCGCCTATTTGCACCTGGCCGGCCCGAGTCCACGAAGATGGTAACATCATTCCTTCCCCCTATTTATTGCATTTGCATCTGCATTCATTGAGGACATTGCATTAGATAGGTGTGGGGGAGTGCTAACACTTTTTCTTTTTCTTTTTCTCTACTTTTCTTCTTATTTCAAAAAAACAAAATCTCAGATTGAAAAGAAATTTCATACTCTTTATAAAAATACCAAAAGATTGTAGGAATTATGGGAACCTTAGTAATAAATCTTTATTTTTGCCTAAGTAAACAAGAAAGAATGGTTTGACTAAAAAGATAGGAGGGATAAGGAAAATAATTCATACCTTTTATTTAGCCTTAGTAGAATATGCATAATTCACACACACATGCTTGGGATTTAGAGACACAACTCTGAAAAAAAAAAAGGAAAAAAACTGGATAATTGTGCCTCAAGAAGCATGATTACTCACGCTGAAAAAAAAGAGAAGCTGGATAATTGTGCCTCAAGAAGCATGATTACTCACGCTAAAAATAAATAAATAAATAAATAAATAAAAATAAAAATAAAAATCCTATATATAAATAAATCTTGATTTCATGGCCTACTCCACTTGCATGTTTGATCTGAAGGGTATTTTTCCACCTGGTGCCCTAAGACCATCTGGTTTGGGAGTCATCGGTTTGATAAGTGTTACATAAGTGAAGTAGAAAGCCTAATGGAACCAAGAATAATAAGTAAATATTAATAAAATTAAATGATATTCAAGGTTGAGTTGAAAAATCTCAAGCACATCACACTTACACATTATGCATATCTATCTAGAGCAAAATAAAAGAATGAGTTAGAAGTACAAGATCCTTTCAAAATTTAAAGAAAAACTAAAGTTTCTTCTTTTATGAAGGCTAAAGTATAAGAGGACTTATGAGGGTTAAACCTAATTCTTACATCATTCGGTCATTTTTACTTAGATGATTGAAACTTATTTTTAAAAAAAAAAATCATCTTCTAACAACTAACTTCTTGTCTTTACTTATTGGATTTTGTGGGTGCAATCCGCTGAAAACCCTCAGGAGACAACACTCCTCCTCTAGGGGAAACCTAGAGGTTTAAAGGCTTGCTGCACATGCTCAGTGCAATCGCGTCACCTGCGAAAGTGGTATAATAATTCTCTTATTTTTGTTTTGCTCGGGACGAGCAAAAAGATAAGTGTGGGGGTGTGATTAGTCTCTAATTTTGCATAATTTTCATCACATTCTCACATTTATTTGATAATAAATTCTGCTAATAATACCTTTCATCCTTGATTCTAGGTCCATGGTGTTCAAATGAAGAAGAAGACCTAAATCACCATTTAATTGGTGATTAAGATCCTACCAAGTAGCCATTGACCTTAGAGTGAAGATTTTGTCAGCTTAGGGAGTCAAATCGCAAATCCAGGAGTACAGGTGGTCAGAAGACAGTCTGGGCGACGCACTACCCAAAACTGGGTGCGCGCCGCCCTGGCTTGGCCGCGAAAATGCGGCCAAACCCGCGTTTCCGCGGCCATCTTGGCGCGCGCGCGCTTCAGTTTTGGGCCACGTGCACAGCACGTGGCCCTCTTTGCCCTGGTGCCTATAAAAGCCCCCCCAGGGGTCTTCAGTGAAGCAGATCAGAGTTTAAGCAAATTTTGTAATCTTGTTTTTAGTTTGTAGTTGTTGGTGTTGTTCTTCTTCTAGTTTTAGGTTTTAGCCATTAAAGTGAAAGAGAGAGAGTGTGTAAAGTGTTGTATTTGAAGGGTGACAAGATAAACAAGTACTACTTCTCTTCCTTCTTTCATTTACTTGTCTTTGCATTTACTTTTACTTGTTGTAGTGTAACTTCTTTCTTCTCCACTTCTTCTCTTTTACTTTGTTGTAGTGTAACTTCCTCTCTTTAACTTTTCTTTTCTTTTGTTTTCTTGTAGTGTAACTCCCTCTTTCCACTTCTTCTACTTTGTTGTTTCTTTTACTTTATGGCTAACTAACTTTTTCATTTAGCATGGCTAACTAACTACTAACCCACTAATTTCTAACACTTGTTTGATAACCCGCATGAGTCAATAGTGCCAAACATGTCTTGTGCAAATGAGAGCTATGGCATCTTAAGACGAGGGTTCTAACTCTAATTTACCTACAAGTATCTACTTTCTTATACTTCATGCTTAATGAGTTTTGATGATCTATGAGTTGTATACTTTACTTGTTATTGTAAGTTAGAGACTTTTCCTTTAACTTTTAACTGCCGATACCAATAGTGCACTCGAGTCTTCCCTTATTATTACCTTCTATCAGATCTTGATAAGGGAATGTCCGAGTTTTTGCCGTGTAAGGCTAAGTTTTAGGATGAACTTTCACTCAATTTCCACGTGAATAGTTCCAATGCACAAGGGTTGTGTTTGCCTATGATCCATCATGAGGCTATCTTCAAAAAGTTAGAAATTAGTGGGAGCACTTAGTAGAAAGTTAGCCATGCATTTTTACAACTAAGAAAAAAATCACTTTTACAAACCACCAAAACATTTTCCAACAATTCTTTAAAACAACTTCTTTCACTTTTCAATTCTTTATTTGGAAACAAGAACTTTCTTTCGTCTTGAACATAAAAACCGCATCAAGCTTCCATCGCTCTCCCTCCTTGTGGATACGACCCGTATAGCCACTTCGCTACTACGGAAGA
>JAVJIF010018146.1:17500-53832 GCA_038442645.1 Agave tequilana | reverse complement strand
AGTTTAATTAGTGGTAATTGCACATAAAAACTATGTCATACTACTCTCGGCTCTTGAAAACCTCATTTTTATCCCGTTTGGGCCCTAATCAGCTCTATATTGCCTAGTTCAGGCCAATCGGGGCTGAAAGTTTGACTCTAGGTCAAACTTTCAAATTAACACTAGAAATAAAGTTAATTAGTAGTAATTATCATAGAAACTATGTAATACCATTCACATCCCTTTTAAACCTTGTTCTCCAGTTTGTCCCCATTCGTCTCTTATAAGGCCTAGTTCAGGCCAATCGGGGCTAAAATTTGACTTATGGCAAAAATTCTTAAAAAATCCTAAAACAAGTTAAACTAGTTAATACTAGAAACAAGGTTATTTAGTAGTAATTGCATATAGAAACTATGTAATACCACTCACGTCTCTTGAAAATCATATTTCCTCTCGTTTGGGTCATGTTCGGCTCTTATAATACCCAGTTAAGGCCAGTCGGGGCTGAAGATTTGACTTTTGGTCAAAGTTCCCTATTAAGAATAGAAACAAATTTAATTAATAGTAATTTTACATGAAAACTATGTAGTACTACTCTCGGCTCTTGAAAAGATATTTTCTCCCTGTTTGAGCTCTATTCGGCTTTTCTAATGCCTAGTTCAGGCCAATCGGGGCTGAAGATTTGACTTTTTATTAAACTTCCCAATAAAGTATAGATACAAGTTTAATTAATAGTAATTATACATAAAAACTATGTAGTACTACTCCCGGCTCTTGAAAGTATGTTTTCTCCTTGTTTGAGTCTTATTCTGCTCTTATAATGCCTAGTTCAGGCCAATCGAGCCTGAAAATTTGACTTTTATACGAACTTGCTGATTAATAGTAGAAACAAATTAATTAGTTGTAATTGTATATAGAAACTATGTAATTACTCCTAACTCCTAAACAATATTTTCTCCTATTTAGGTCATATTCGACTTTTTAAAAGCCTAACTTAGGCCAATCTGGGCGGAAAGAGTGACTTTTGATCAAAATCTCCAATTAAGGCCAGAAACAAGTTTAATTAGTAGTAATTATACATAAAAATTATGTAATACTACTCCCAGCTCTTCAAAACCCTAGTTTCTCCCCGATTTGGCCCTTTTCGGCTCTTATAAGGCCTAGTTCAAGCCAATCAGGGCTGAACGTTTGACTCTTTGTCAATTTTCCAATTAACACTAGAAACAAGATTAATTAGCCATAATTGTACATAGAAAAATGTAATAATACTCCTGGCGCTTTTAAAATCATGTTTTATCTCTATTTAGGTCATATTCGGCTCATATAAGGCTAATTTAGGGCAATCGGGACAGAAAGTCTGAATCAAACTTTCCAATTAAGACTAGAAACAAGTTTAATTAGTAGGAATTATACATAAAAACTATGTAATACTACTCGCTACTCTTGAAAACTACATTTTCTCCCTATTTGGACCTATTCAGCTCTAATAAGGCCTAGTTCAGGTAACAGGGCTTTAAAGTTTGACTTTGGTTAAGCTTCCAAATTAACAATAGAAATTAGGTTAATCAGAAGTAATTGAACATAGAACTATGCAATACCATTCACGACCCTTGAAAATCATATTTTCCTCCCATTTGGTTCTTATTCGGCTATTATAAAGCCTAGTCCAGGCCAATCGGGGCAGAAAGTTTGATTTTGATTAAAACTTTCCAATTAAGACTAAAAACTAGTTTAATCGTAGTAATTATGCAAAAAAAATTATGTATTAATACTCTTAGCTCTTGAAAACTTTATTTTCTCCTCGTTTGGGCGGCTATTATGAGGACTGGTTCAGGCCAATTGGGGCTGAAACAACTTTTGGTCGAACTTAATAGAGATAAGGTTAGTTAGTATTAATTGTACATAGAAACTAAGTAATACAATTGACGGCCCTTAAAAATCATGTTTTCCTCCCGTTTGGTCCCATTCGGCTCTTATAAGGCCTAATTCAGGCCAATCGGTGTTGAAAGTTTGATTATTGGTCAAACTTCCCAATAAAAACTAGAAACAAGTTTAATTAGTAGTAATTATCTATAAAACACTGTCATACTACTATGGGCTCTTGAAAACCACGTTTTCTCCTCGCTTGGGCCCTAATCGGCTCTTATAAGGCCTAATTCAGGCCAATTGGGGTTGAAAGTTTAACTTTTACTAAACTTCCCAATTAAGACTGGAAACTAGTTTAATTAGTAGTAATTATACATGAAACTATGTTATACTACTCCCGGCACTTAAAAACCTCATTTTCTTCCCGTTTGGACCCTAATTGGCTCTTATAAGGCCTAATTCAGGTTAACATGGTTGAAAGTTTGACTTTTAGTAAAACTTTCCAATTAAGACTAAAAATTAGTTTAATTAATAGTAATTATATATAAAAATTATGTATTACTACTCTTGGCTCTTCAAAACCTCGTTTGAGCCCTAATTGGCTCTTATGAGGACTAGTTCAGGCCAATCAGGAATGAAAGTTTAACTTGTGATCAAAATTCCTAATTAACATAAGAAACAAGGTTAATTAGTAATAATTGTGCATAGAAACTCTATAATCCACTCTCAGCACTTGAAAACCATGTTTTTCTCCCGTTTAGCCCCATTCAGATCTTATAAGGCCTAGTTCAGGCCAATAAGATCCGAAAGTTTGGGTTTTGGTCAAACTTTCATATTAAGATTAGAAAATAGTTTAATTAGTGGTAATTGCACATAAAAACTATGTAATACTACTCTCGCTCTTGAAAACCTCATTTTTTCCCGTTTGGGCCCTAATCAGCTTTTATATTCCCTAATTCAGGCCAATTGGGGCTGAAAGTTTGACTCTAGGTCAAACTTTCCAATTAACACTAGAAACAAAGTTAATTAGTAGTAATTATACATAGAAAATATATAATACCATTCACGTCCCTTGTAAACCCTTTTTTCCTCCAGTTTGGTCCTCATTCGTCTCTTATAAGGCCTAGTTCAGGCCAATCAGGGCTGAAATTTGACTTTTGATAAAAATTCTCAAATAATCCTAAAATAAGTTAAACTAGTTAACACTAGAAACAAGGTTATTTAGTAGTAGCTGCATATAGAAACTATGTAATACCACTCACGGCTCTTGAAAACCAAATTTTCCTCTCGTTTGGGTCATGTTCGGCTCTTATAATGCCTAGTTGAGGCCAATTGGAGCTGAAGATTTGACTTTTGGTCAAACTTTCCTATTAAGAATAGAAACAAGTTTAATTAGTAGTAATTTTACATGAAAATATGTAGTACTACTCCGACTCGTGAAAAGATGTTTTCTCCCTGTTTGAGCCTTATTCGGCTTTCATAATGCTAGTTCAAGCCAATCAGGGCTGAAGATTTGAGTTTTATCAAACTTTCCAATAAAGAATAGAAACAAGTTTAATTAGTAGTAATTATATATAAAACTATGTAATACTACTCTCGGCTCTTGAAAGCATGTTTTCTCCTTGTTTAAGTCCTATTCTGCCCTTATAATGCTTTGTTCAGGCTAATCGAGCCTGAAAGTTTGACTTTTAGACGAACTTTCTGATTAATAGTAGAAACAAGTTTAATTAGTAGTAATTGTATATAAAAACTATGTAATACTACTCCTAGCTCCTAAACTATATTTTTTTCCCTGTTTAGGTCATATTCGGCTTTTTTAAGGCCTAGCTCAAGCCAATCTGGGCTGAAAGAGTGACTTTTGATCAAACTCTCCAATTAAGGCCAGAAAATAGTTTAATTAGTAGTAATTATATATAAAAACTATGTAACTACTCCCAGCTCTTGAAAACCGTAGTTTCACCCAGATTGGGCGCTTTTCGGCTCTTATAAGGTCTAATTCAGGCCAATCGGGGCTGAACGTTTGACTTTTGGTCAAACTTTCTAATAAACACTAGAAACAAGATTAATTAGCCACAATTGTACATAGAATCTATGTAATAATACTCCTGGCTCTTTAAAAACCTTGTTTTCTCTCTGTTAGGTCATATTCGGCTTATATAAGGCCCAGTTCAGGGAAATTGAGACTGAAAGTCTGACTTTGGTCAAACTTTTCAATTAAGACTAGAAACAAGTTTAATTAGTAGTAATTATACATAAAAACTATATAATACTATTCCTAGCTCCTGAAAATAGCATATTCTCCCGGATTGGGCCTTTTTTGGTTCTTATAAAGCCTCGTTTAGACCAATCGGGGCTGAACGTTTGACTTTTAGTCAAACTTCTCAATTAAAACTAGAAACTAGATAAAATAGTAGTAATTTACATAGAAACTATGTAATACAACTCTCAGCTCTAGAAAATCATGTTTTCCTCTGGTTTGGCCCCTTTTAGCTCTTATTTATATGGCCTAATTTAGGTCAATCGAGGCTAAAAGTTTAATTTTTTTGAAAAAATTTCAAATTAAGAATATAAACAAGTTTAATTAATCAAAATTATATATAAAAACTATATGAAACTACTCTCAGCTCTTGAAAACCATGTTTTCTCCCTGTCTGGGCCCTATTTGGCCTTATAAGGCCAGTTCAGACCAATCGGAGTTGAAAGTTTGACTTTTAGTCAAACTTTCTAATTAAAATTAGAACTTAGGTTAATTAGTAGTAATTATACATAGAAACAATGTAATACCACTTTCAGCTTTTAAAATAATATTTCCTACCGTTTGAGCCCTATTCGGCTCTTACAAGGCCTAATTCAGGCCCATAAGGGCTCAAGATTTGACTTTCGGTCAAACATCTAAATTAAGACCTGAAACAAGTTTAATTAGTAGTAATTATACAAAGTTACAATGTAAAAGTACTCCTGTCTCGTGAAAGCTGCATTTTCTCCCCGTTTGGATCTTATTTAGCTTTAATAAGGCCCTGTTCAGGCTAATCAGGGTTTAAAATTTGACTTTTAGTTAAATTTCTAATTAATATTAGAAATAAGGTTAATTTGTAGTACTTGTACATAGAAACTACGTAATACCATTCACGGTACTTGAAAACTATGTTTTCCTATCTTTTGGTCCCATTCGGCTCTTATAAGGCCCTAGTTCAGGCCAACCAGAGCTGAAAGTTTGACAAAAGTCAAATTTTCAGATTAAGACTAGAAACAAGATTAATAGTAGTAACTGCATATAGAAACTATGTAATACTACTCTCGGCTCTTTAAAATCAAGTTTTCTCCCTGTTAGACTATATCTGGCTCTTAGTTCAGGCCAATCAGTGTGAAAGTTTGACTTTTAATCAAACTTCCAAATTAAGACTAGAAGAAAGTTTAATTAGAAGTAATTATATATAAAAATTATGTAATACTACTCCCGGCTCTGGATAATCGCATTTTGTCCCTCTTTGGGCCCTTTTCGTATCTTATAAGGCCTAGTTCAGTCCAATCAGGGTTAAAGTTTGACTTTTGGTAAAAATACCCAATTAACACAAGAAACAGCGATAATTAGCAGTAATTGTACATAGAAACTATGTAACACCACTCGTAGCTCTCGGAACCATATTTTCCTCCAGTTTGGGTCCAATTTGGCTCATATAAGGTATAATTCAGGCCAATCGGGGCTGAAAAGTTTAACTTTTGGTCCAACTTCCAACTTAAGAATAGAGACAAATTGAATTAATAGTGGTTATACATACAAACTATGTGATACTACTCCCAGCTCTTGAAAACCATGTTTTCTCCCCATTTGGACCCTATTCTCTGCTCTTATAAGGCCAAGTTCTAGCCAATCAGGGCTGAAAGTTTGAGTTTTAGTGAAACATCTCAATTAAGAAAAGAACCAAATTTAATTAGTAGTAATTATACATAAAAATAATGTAATAGTACTTTGAGTTATTGAAAACTTCATTCCCCCCCCCCGTTTGGGACCTATTCGGCTCATATACAACTTAGTCCTGGCCAATTCGGGGCTAAAAATTTGACTTTTAATCAAACTTCTCAATTAGCACTAGAAACAAGGTTAATTAGCTGTAATTGTATATAGAAACTATGCAATAACACTCTCAGCTCTTGACAACAATATTTTCCTTTCATTTGGGCCCTATTTGGCTCTTATAAGGCCTAGTTAAGGCCAATAAGGGCTAAAGGTTTGACTTTTCATCAAACTTCCCAATTAAGATTAGAATCAAGTTTAATAGTAGTAATTATATATAAAAACTATGTAATACTACCCCAGCTCTTAAAAACTACATTTTCTCCCCATTTCAACCCTATTGGGTTCTTATAAGGCCTAGTTCAGGCCAATTCGGGTTGAAAGTTTGACGTTTAGTCAAACCTCTAAATCAAAAATAGAAACAAGTTTAATTAGTAGTAGTTATGCATATACACGATGTGATACTACTCTCAGCTCTTAAAAATCATATTTTCTCCCCGTTTGGGCCTTCTCGGCTCTTATAAGACCTGGTTCAAGCAGTCAAGGCTGAAAGTTTAACTTTTGGTAAAACTTTCTAATTAAAACTAGAAACAAGTTTAATAGTGATAATTATATATAAAAACTATGTAATATACTCGCGGCTATTAAAAACTGCATTTCTCTTTATTTGGACCCTATGGCTAATCGGGGCTGAAAGTTTGACTTTTGGTCAAACTTTTAATTAACGTTAGAAACAAGGTTAATTAGTAGTAATTAGATATAAAAACTATGCAATATCACTCACAGCTCTTGAAAACCACACTCTCCTCCTGTTTGGATCCTATTTGGCTCTTATAATGCCTCATTCAGGCCAATCAAGGCTGAAGGTTTGAATTTTATATAAAATTACTATGTAATACTACTCTCGGCTCTTGAAAACATGTTCTCTCTCCTTTTTCGGCCTATACGTTCTTATAAAGCCTAGTTTAGGCCAATCGGGACTGAAAGTTTGACTTTTCGCCAAGCTTTCAGATTAAGACTAGAAACAAGTTTATTAATAGTAATTGAATATAGAAGCATTGTAATACCATTTCCGGCTATTTAAAATCAAGTTTTCTCCCTGTTTGGGCCTTATTTGGCTTTATAAGGCATACTTTAGGCAAGTCGGGGCTAAAAAATTGACTTTTGGTTAAACTTTCAAATTAAGTACAGAAATAAGTTTAATTTGGTCAAACGCTAATGCAGAGTTTTAACATGCAATTGATACGCACTAATGATAACAACAATGCAAGAAAATGGCTACCTATATATATATATATATATATATATATATATATATATATATATATATATAGGTATATATATATATATATATATATAGGTATATATATATATATATATATATATATATATATATATATATATATATATATAGGTATATATATATATATATAGGTATATATATATATATAGGTACCTATATATATATACCTATATATATACCTATATATATATATATATATATATATATATACCTATATATATATAGGTATATATATAGGGAGCTGATCCTCTAAGAATGGTTCTCACGGATTTCTGTGAGAACATTCACGCGGGTCGTCGGATCTGATAGATCAAATCAAATAAAACTAGATCTCTATCAGATCCGACGGCCCACGTGAAAGTTCTCACATGAATTCGTGAGAACCGTTCTTAGGGGATCAACTCACTATATATATACCTATATATATATATATATATATATATATATATATATATATATATACCTATATATATATATATATATATATATAGGTATATATATATATATATATATATATATAGGTATATATATATATATATATATAGGTATATATATATATATATATATATATAGGTATATATACCTATATATATACCTATATATATATATATATATATATATATATATATATATATATATATATATATATATATATATATATACCTATATATATATATATATACCTATATATAGGTATACCTATATATATATATATATATACCTATATATATATATATATATACATATATATAGGTATATATATATATATATAGGTATATATATATATATATATATATATATATATATATATATATATATATATATATATATATATCTATATATAATATATATACCTATATATATATATATATATATATATATATATATATATATATATACCTATATATATAGGTATATATATATATATATACCTATATATATAGGTATATATATATATATATACCTATAAAATATATATATATAATATATATATATATATATATATATATATATATATATATATATATATATATATATATATATATACCTATATATACCTATATATATACCTATATATACCTATATATATACACATATATATATATATATACCTATATAAATATAACTATATATACCTATATATATATACCTATATATATACCTATATATATACGTATATATATATATATATATATATATATATATATATATATATATATATATATATATATATAAGTATGTATATGTATATATACCTATATATATATGTATATATATATATATACACATACCTATATATATATACACCTATATATATACCTATATATATAAATATACCTTTATATATACCTATATATACCTATATATATAAATATACCATATATATATATATATAAAATATATATATATATATATATATATATATATATATATATATATATATATATATATATATATATATATATATACACATATATATACATATATATATATATATATATATACATATATATATATATATACATATATATATACATATATATATAGGTGTATATAGGTGTATATATTATACCGATATACACCTATATACACCTATATATATACACCTTTATATATGGGACCCAGGGGTCAGAGCCAAGTTTCTTGCATGTTAGTTAGCGTAAGTGCATAACTAATTGACTTGTTGAATTTTTATAGGCGTTGGTAAGCGTTGGTATGCTTGTAAGTCCGTTGGTAAGCCCGTGAGATAGGGTGTTCCAGGCATTGTATTCCCGTGTTCCAGTCTATTAAAAGGTCAACCCCCTCAGTTAGCTACACATAAGTGATGACTAATATTGTTAGAAAAATGTTCTAGGTTCTAGTTCGACCTCAGGATCAAACAGAAAGGTAGTAAGAAGTAGAGAAGATATAGTTCACGAAGATTTTCTAGAATGGAGAATTCATAATGAAAAAATAGAAAATATTTACAGTATAGACACCTTTGTTTTTAAAACTTCATACGTTATAAAAATTCATGAAGAGACATTCAATATTAGGAATAAATCTCAAACCATTCATCTATTATCCAAACTTGCGTTACAAGAATTCATTAAGAAAGGATTCCGTTATATTCATTTTGGGTTATTACAAGTAGCCATCAAACCACTAGTCCACACTGGTGTGGATATTCCTGTATACACAGCCCTAAGAGATAAAAGATTAAAAAGATACAAATCATCCCTCTTGTCCATGATTCAAACTAATATATGTAATGGACTAGTATACTTCAACTGTATGCCTAATTACTCAGTATCTTTAACAGACCCATTATTCCTAAACTCATTAATCCTAGACGTCCATCTACAAGGTGATGAATTCGAAAGATTCACCGAACAAGTGTCAGTTATGTATATGTTATATTTTAAATTAATGAGTTCCCAAATGAACCCAAAATTCAAAATGATAGGTTCCCCTATTTAAGAAGAAACTGTCCTACTCCAGATTGAAGCAGAACAGTCAAAGACTTTTGTTCCCAAAAGACTAAAATGGAATGAGATCACTATTCTGGAAGAATTCAAAATAGAAAACCCTCAGACTCTTAGAGACATAGAGAGAACTGAGATCTCAGACATAATAGAAGAAGAGGACGGAACAGTATTAATTAGATTCAACTCTGTAAGGGAAAGACCTTCAACCTCCTTTAGATATGTTGAACCCAGTAGAAATTCATGTTCTGAATATTCATTCCAACAACCCATCAAGGTATTCCATAAATCACCTCTTCCAGAAGTTAGTCAAGAAGACTACTCTCCAACATCATCCCAAATGAGACCAGACTTTACTGGAGAAATTAATATGATTAAAAAACCATTCATTAGCGATAGTTTTAGACTAATGAAAGAGTTCCGAGAAGAGTCCAAACAGTTCGATTGGTTCTCAAAACTCCATAGGACTTACCAAGAACAATTAATAAAAAAATGGATCACTGACATAGAAAAACATGAGATTAATTTCAACTTTGAGATATGGTTACAATATTATTAATAAAACAAGGCATTCAAAACCCTTACAATCAATCGCAAATTGATGTTCAAACTAGTCTATATAAAAAATGACAACTAACAGATGGAAACATTGTGACTTCCATTCATCCTCCATTACAAACTATCAAGATTACAACCAATGAAGGAGAAGTGACCGCTTCACCTTTCAAAAGAGGAAAAAATAACAACGAACCAGTCAACATTGAAGACATCAAAAAGGTATATCATCAGAACAACTATTCAAACCAAATACTACACACCATAGCGCATCAAGTTGATTCCTTATCCACAGAAATTAAAGGAATTCAAAAAGAGTCAAATCCTAAGTTCCCAATGAGCTATTCGGCACCACATTTTCAGCCAACAAATTTACCTGTAGAAACTGTCAGACCAATGAATTTATTAGGCCAAATAACTCAGGCTCTAGAAAGAATTAATGAAAACATTCCAATACGTCAAAAATAAACACTATAAAAGAAAACAAAACATTAGAAACCGAATCCGCTGATGATTCAGACAATTCAATAGAAGATGAAATTCTAGATCAAAAAATAATTACCTCCAAACCAAAGATAATTACTTGTTACAAATGTAGCAAACCTAACCACAAAAAGGGTAGATGTAGGTCAAAAGAAAAAATTAAATTTAAAAACAATTTGCTAGGCATAGACCTCAATATAAAGGAAAAGGAAACACTGCATACACGTAAAATACCCGATGAGAATGAATTTGGTAATCCAACAAACCCCAATAAGCAAGTTAATACTTTAAAGGTAAGCAACTCAAAAGGGAAATCAAAAGAACTAATACATCAAATCTCTAATTTAAAAAACCAAAAGGAACACTTAAAAAATTTTAAACCCCTAATTAATAATCCAAATCAACCTCTTAATATTTCAAAAGATTCTGAAATAAACTCGAACAATATTCATGAACTTCGAACAAAAATAAAGTCATTAAAAGAGGAAATTAACCACATTAAAGAATATCTACAACAGCAAGACATTATAAGCCTTATTCAAAATACAACTATACCAAACTCATTTGAAAAGACACTTCCCTTCTCCCTAAATAAAACAAGATTTCTTATTACATATTAGTATTTTCATTATCTTTCCCATGACTTTTAATGGTGAATTATTTGCTGTAATTAATTTTTCTTTTGTTGGTTCAATATTCAAATCAAGCTATGATGGCACTTCTGTTGCGAATGGAATATAGATGGAAAAAGTGAATATGAAATATTAAATACTTTGCAAGAAATGGGTATGGCAGTAACTGCCTATAAAACAAATCGATTACCTGAACAAAATGCCATAGTTTACATAATCACTGGATTCACTGGGCAATTAAAATATTGGTGGGATAACTCATTAACCCTAGAAGTAAAACAAACAATTCTGGATCATGAAATAAAAATAGAAGACACTCAAGGGAAAATTACAAAGAAAAATGATTCCGCCAGTTTTCTCATAGTTACTATAGCAACACATTTTGTAGGAAATCCTGTTGAAGAATTAGGATCTTCAAAAATATTCCTTACTAATTTAAAATGTCCAACCCTCTCTGACTTCAGATGGTACAAAGATATGTTCCTAACTTATGTATTAAAACGATCAGATTCAACCAAATCATTTTGGAAAGAAAAATTCATAACAGGACTACCCAATCTGTTTTCACAAAGAGTTTTTACGAACATTAAAAAAGCTATGGGAGTTGAAGACGATAATATTGACTTTAGCACCATTACATATGGTCAATTATTTGCATTTGTTAAGAAAGAAGCTTTACAAGCCTGTCAAGAGTTAAAATTTCAAGCCAAGTATGGTAACAAGCGTAAAGAAATGGGCTCTTTCTGTGAAGCATTTGGCATCACAGGAATAAGAGCTCCCTCAACTGAAAAAAGACGTAGTCAAAAAACGAGTCCCTACAAAAGTCTTAAAACAAGAAGACGTAACTATTCTCAAAATTATTCAAATGAAAACTATTACAAAAAACAAATCCAAAACAATTACTTGCTACAAATGTGGCAAACCTGGTCATGTGGCAAGTAAATGCAAATCAAAAGAAAAAAATAAGAAATCGAAAGAAAAAAAATAAGATTAACGAAATTGTAGATAACCTGTCAGATATAGACATCGACACAGGGAAAAAACTAAAGGAAAGACTACAAATCTATTCTGAAATTAATAAGATATCCGATGGCGATGATTTTTATAATTCATCAAACTCTAGTGATTCCGATAAAACAAATTGTGAATGTAAAAGAATCAATATGATTAAAGAAAATACTTTAAAAATACCCAGAACAAGCAATTCAAAAAGAGAATCAAAAGAATTAATATTCGATATGATACAGCAAATTCCTGATTTAAAAACGTAAAAGGAACATTTAGAAAAATTAAGAGATCTAATAGTTAATGAAGAAGAAGAAAAGGATAATTTAACTCAACCTTTCAGTATTTCAAAACTCTTTGAAACTTATCCAATAAATACTAATTTAGGAACCACGCCAAACGACATTCATAAACTCCGAACAGAAATACAACTATTAAAAGAAGAAATTAAACACATTAAAGAAAATCTACGACAAGTAGAAACAAAAAATTTAGCCTACGAAACACAAATGCGCCTTATTCAAAATCAAATTGATAAAGCAAAAGAAAAAACAATTGCATCAGAATCATTGGAAGAACCACTTCCCTTCTCCCTAAATGAAATAAATATTTCAACTACTCAACCTTCAAACCCTAAATTCATCTCCACCATTGAAAGGTTCAATTATCAAAAGTGGTTCATATTTGTAACTCTAGCCATCAACGATTCAAAAGTAACCTTTGCAGCCATGATTGATTCAGGAGCTGACCATAGTGTAATAAGAAACGGTATCTTCCCAACAAAAAATTATGAACCCACAAAAGAAAAACTAATTACAGCAAACGATTCACCATTAAAGGTCATGGGTAAACTAACAAAGATATCAATATGTAATGAAAAAATCTGTTTCAAACACCAATTCATTATTATTGATAATTTGAATACAGATATAATATTAGGAATTCCATTTTTAACTCAAATTTATCCATTTTGGGTTAATTCAAAAGGATTAGGTACAAGAATCATGGGATAAGAAATCATGTTTAGATTTATATCTCCTGTCCAATCCAAAGACTTGAATACCCTACAAAATGATTCAATTTATCATAGCATAAATCTGATTCATAGAAAAGAATCATTGCATTCTGCATGCATTCATTCCATTCAAACAACGTCCCCTTATAACCCCTGGATTCCTTACCACAGATTCATAATGAACGACAACAAAGGAAAATCTCCAATTCAGAAGACAATCAATCCCAAAGATTATGAGATAAAAATCTCATCCCTTTCAACCTCTCCTATTCAAAGCCACAACAGATTCCAAGTCCTTGGCAACTTTCCTCCTCTTCCCTTTGCCATAACAACTCTAACAAAAACTCAAAGTACTCCACGACCCCAATCCGATTCATCTCCATATTTCATCAAGAAAAACCCTGAGCATTTGCTTCTCACCAACTTCACAGAGACTCCTGATTATAAAACACTTTGTTCATTCATAAATAAAATCCTACCGTCCGGCTGCCAATGGCTTCCAGACGATCCACTCAAAACTCAAAGGTACTATGAGCTTGTTCTCATTGATTCCGACTCAGTTGAACTCTATCACACCATGGACAAAAGCAATCCAGACAGGATATCTTATTCCAAATGCGTAATCAAGAAAATAATTCGGCCAATAGAATGGGCTTCTCTCGCCACAACAAGGGAGTTTACAGTCAACTACATCCCAAAGGGATATACTTATCATGACTACAGAATGGCCTGGTATCGGGCATTCCTCCTCAGGCCTTTCGATCATTCATGGTTCTTTACATTCCATTCCAACTGTCAAGAAGAATTCCCAATATGGTTCTATGAATGGTGGCATTCATACGGGCCTACGACCGACATACTACCACCAACAGTGCTCAACGGCTTCAACCGCTACCTTTTCCAAGCTAAGGGACTACATTACATCAAAACAGTTCAATTCTACAAGGAATTCAAAGTACCATGGATTCTCTGCTGGAATTACCAAATCATTCAACACTACAATATTGCAGATAAATTTCCAATGAGCCTATTCCGAGAATTCAAGATCAAGTGGTGGGACAAATTCAATCGGAACCTATGCTCAGACACAGCAGTCAGTAAATTCCTCACCGCAGGCAAAAAGCTTCAACATCAAATCCATCAAATCTCTCAGAAAGCGGATTCTCCAATAACTTCAAAACCCACTCAGAAGGCTCAAACAACAATCCAAGAAGATTCCGACTCTGAAAATGAATTCCAACAATTCCTAAAATTCCAGAAATTCAAAAAGATGCAAAAACACCTCGACAAGTCACGAGCAAGTTCCACTGCATCCTCTTCACCAATCGATCCAGCACACGACCCGATAGGAGGTCAAGATCCATTTGACATGTAAAAAAAAAAGGCTTCAAAGGCCGCAGAAAAGAGAATCATTCAAAAAACAGAACATTTCAAAAGAATGAACTAGCACTGAGAAAACCATTCAAACAAAGATCTCAAAGGACCAGCACTCAAAAGATTCTCCATAAAAGACAAGAGAACCAACACTCATCAAAAGCAGGTTCCGACAAAGGACGACAAGACTCAAAGGCAGATTCCTCTCCGACAAAGGACGACAAGACTCAAAGGGAGATTCCTCTCCGACAAAGGACGACAAGACTCAAAGGCAGATTCCTCTCCGACAAAGGACGACAAGACTCAAAGGCATGATTCCTCTCCGACAAAGGACGACAAGACTCAAAGGCAAGATTCCTCTCCGACAAAGGACGACAAGACGCAAAACAAATTCCAGCCAACTCACAGATTCCTCTCCGACAAAGGACGACAAGACTCAAAGGCAAGATTCCTCTCCGACAAAGGACGACAAGACTCAAAGGCAAGATTCCTCTCCGACAAAGGACGACAAGAGATTAAAAAGTAGGTCATGTTTAGATTTATATCTCCTTCATTGGTTGTAATCTTGATAGTTTGTAATGGAGGATGAATGGAAGTCACAATGTTTCCATCTGTTAGTTGCCATTTTTTATATAGACTAGTTTAAACATCAATTTGCGATTGATTGTAAGGGTTTTGAATGCCTTGTTTTACTAAATAATATTGTAACCATATCTCAAAGTTGAAATTAATCTCATGTTTTTCTATGTCAGTGATCCATTTTTTATTAATTGTTCTTGGTAAGTCCTATGGAGTTTTGAGAACCAATCGAACTGTTTGGACTCTTCTCGGAACTCTTTCATTAGTCTAAAACTATCGCTAATGAATGGTTTTTTAATCATATTAATTTCTCCAGTAAAGTCTGGTCTCATTTGGGATGATGTTGGAGAGTAGTCTTCTTGACTAACTTCTGGAAGAGGTGATTTATGGAATACCTTGATGGGTTGTTGGAATGAATATTCAGAACATGAATTTCTACTAGGTTCAACATATCTAAAGGAGGTTGAAGGTCTTTCCCTTACAGAGTTGAATCTAATTAATACTGTTCCGTCCTCTTCTTCTATTATGTTCGAGATCTCAGTTCTCTCTATGTCTCTAGGAGTCTGAGGGTTTTCTATTTTGAATTCTTCCAGAATAGTGATCTCATTCCATTTTAATCTTTTGGGAACAAAAGTCTTTGACTGTTCTGCTTCAATCTAGAGTAGGACAGTTTCTTCTTGAATAGGGGAACCTATCATTTGAATTTTGGGTTCATTTAGGAACTCATTAATTTAAAATATAACTTATACATAACTGACACTTGTTCGGTGAATCTTTCGAATTCATCACCTTGTAGATGGACGTCTAGGATTAATGAGTTTAGGAATAATGGGTCTGTTAAAGATACTGAGTAATTAGGCATACAGTTGAAGTATACTGGTCCATTACATATATTAGTTTGAATTCAAAATGAATAATTGTTCTGATGATATACCTTTTTGATGTCTTCAAAGTTACTGTTCATAATTACTGTTCATAATTACTGTTCACCATTACTATTCATTCGTACACTACTGTTCATACATACATACATATTCTAATTCTAATTAATCTCCGTCTGTATCGTATCTACCTCCACTCCCAGCCTGTCCTGACCCCTGGGTCCCTCCTGGTATCAGAGCCAAGTTTCTTGCATGTTAGTTAGCATAAGTGCATAACTAATTGACTTGTTGAATTTTTATAGGCGTTGGTAAGCGTTGGTAAGCTTGTAAGTCCGTTGGTAAGCCCGTGAGATAGGGTGTTCCAGGCATTGTGTTCCCGTGTTCCAGTCTATTAAAAGGTCAACCCCCTCAGTTAGCTAGCATAAGTGATGACTAATATTGTTAGAAAAATGTTTCTAGGTTCTAGTTCGACCTCAGGATCAAACAGAAAGGTAGTAAGGAGTAGAGAAGATATAGTTCACGAAGATTTTTTAGAATGGAGAATTCCTGATGAAAAAATAGAAAATATTTACAGTATAGGCACCTTTGATTTTAAAACTTCATACGCTATAAAAATTCATGAAGAGACATTCAATATTAAAAATAAATCTCAAACCATTCATCTATTATCCAAACTTGCGTTACAAGAATTCCTTAAGAAAGGATTCCGTTATATTCATTTTGGGTTAGTACAAGTAGCCATCAAACCACTAGTCCACACTGGTGTGGATATTCCTGTATACACAGCCCTAAGAGACAAAAGATTAAAAAGATACAAATCATCCCTCTTGTCCATGATTCAAACTAATATATGTAATGGACCAGTATACTTCAACTGTATGCCTAATTACTCAGTATCTTTAACGGACCCATTATTCCTAAACTCATTAATCCTAGACGTCCACTTACAAGGTGATGAATTTGAAAGATTCACCGAACAAGTGTCAGTTATGTATAAGTTATATTTTAAATTAATGAGTTCCCAAATGAACTCAAAATTCAAAATGATAGGTTCCCCTATTCAAGAAGAAACTGTCCTACTCCAGATTGAAGCAGAACAATCAAAGACTTTTGTTCCCAAAAGACTAAAATGGAATGAGATCACTATTCCGGAAGAATTCAAAATAGAAAACCCTCAGACTCCTAGAGACATAGAGAGAACTGAGATCTCAGACATAATAGAAGAAGAGGACGGAACAGTATTAATTAGATTCAACTCTGTAAGGGAAAGACCTTCAACCTCCTTTAGATATGTTGAACCCAGTAGAAATTCATGTTCTGAATATTCATTCCAACAACCCATCAAGGTATTCCATAAATCACCTCTTCCAGAAGTTAGTCAAGAAGACTACTCTCCAACATCATCCCAAATGAGACCAGACTTTACTGGAGAAATTAATATGATAAAAAAGCCATTCATTAGCGATAGTCTTAAACTAATGAAAGAGTTCCGAGAAGAGTCCAAACAGTTCGATTGGTTCTCAAGACTCCATAGGACTTACCAAGAACAATTAATAAGAAAATAGATCACTGACATAGAAAAACATGAGATTAATTTCAACTTTGAGATATGGTTACAATATTATTTAGTAAAACAAAGCATTCAAAACCCTTACAATCAATCGCAAATTGATGTTCAAACTAGTCTATATAAAAAATGGCAACTAACAGATGGAAACATTATGACTTCTATTCATCCTCCATTACAAACTATCAAGATTACAACCAATGAAGGAGAAGTGACCACTTCACCTTTCAAAAGAGGAAAAAATAACAACGAACCAGTCAACATTGAAGACATCAAAAAGGTATATCATCAGAACAATTATTCAAACCAAATGCTACACACCATAGCGCATCAAGTTGATTCCTTATCCACAAAAATTAAAGGAATTCAAAAGGAGTCAAATCCTAAGTTCCCACTGAGCTATTCGGCACCACATTTCCAGCAAACAAGTTTACCTGTAGAAACTGTCAGACCAATGAATTTATTAGGCCAAATAACTCAGGCTCTAGAAAGAATTAATGAAAAAATTCCAAGTACGTCAAAAATAAACACTATAAAAGAAAACAAAACTTTAGAAACCGAATCCGCTGATGATTCAGACAATTCAATAGAAGATGAAGTTCTAGATCGAAAAATAATTACCTCCAAACCAAAGATAATTACTTGTTACAAATGTGGCAAACCTAACCACAAAAAAGGTAGATGTAGGTCAAAAGAAAAAATTAAATTTAAAAACAATTTGCTAGGCATAGACCTCAATATAAAGGAAAAGGAAAAACTACATACACGTAAAATACCCGATGAGAACGAATTTGGTAATCCAACAAACCCCAATAAGCAAGTTAATACTTTAAAGGTAAGCAACTCAAAAGGGAAATCAAAAGAACTAATACATCAAATCTCTGATTTAAAAAACCAAAAGGAACACTTAAAAAATTTTAAACCCCTAATTAATAATCCAAATCAACCTCTTAATATTTCAAAAGATTCTGAAATAAACTCGAACAATATTCATGAACTTCGAACAAAAATAAAGTCATTAAAAGAGGAAATTAACCAAATTAAAGAACAGCAAGACATTATAAGCCTTATTCAAAATACAACTATACCAAACTCATTTGAAAAGGCACTTCCCTTCTCCCTAAATAAAATAAATATTTCAACCACTCGACCTTCAACCCCTAAATTAATCTCCGCCATTGAAAAATTCAATTATCAAAAATCGTTCATATTAATAACTCTGGCTGTCGACAATTCCAAAGTAACCCTTACAGCCATGATAGACACAGGAGCTGATCATAATGTAATTAAAGATGGTGTTTTCCCCACTAAATATTATGAACCAACAAAAGAAAAATTAATTACAGCAAATAATTCACCATTAAAAGTCATGGGAAACATAATGAAAATACTAATATGTAATAAGAAATTTTGTTTCAAACACCAATTCATTGTTGTTGATAATTTAAACACTGATATCATATTAGGAATTCCATTTTTGACTCAAATTTATCCATTTCGGGTTAATTCAAAAGGATTAAGTACAAAATTATAGGACAAAGAATTTTATTTAAATTCATAACCCCTGTTAGATACAAAGAATTAAATACCCTACAAACTAATTCAATTTACCAGAAATTAGACCTAATTCAAAGAAAACAAAACAAAATCTTATATCTCAAAGACGATATCCTATACCATAGAATAAATCAACAGTTAAAGGACACACATATACAACAACGTATCAAGGAAATTCAAGAATTATACACAAAAGAAATCTGCTCTGACTTTCCTAATGCTTTCTGGGAAAGAAAGAGACACATAGTGGACCTTCCTTATGAAAAAGAATTTTCAGAAAAAAACATTCCAACCAAAGCACGACCTATTCAAATGACCACGACTAACTAGAAATATGTAAAAAGGAATTACAAAATCTTCTCACTAAAAAATTAATAAGACCTTCCAAATCCCCATGGAGCTGTGCCGGTTTCTATGTTATGAACCAAGCAGAAAAAGAAAGAGGAGCTCCTAGACTAGTAATTAATTACAAGCCATTAAATAAAGTATTACAATGGATTAGGTATCCAATCCCAAACAAAAAGGATTTATTAAAAAGATTATACAATGCTAAACTATTTTCCAAATTCGATATGAAGTCCGGATTCTGGCAAATACAAATTGCCAAGCAAGACAGATACAAGACAGCATTTACGGTACCATTCGGTCATTACGAATGGAACATAATGCCTTTCGGATTAAAAAATGCCCCCTCAGAATTTCAAAAAATCATGAACGACATATTTAACCCTTATACAAAATTTACCATAGTATACATAGACGATGTCCTCATTTACTCAGAGAATATAGACCAACATTTTAAACACCTCAAAACCTTCTTCCATATAGTAAAGAAAAATGGGTTAGTAATCTCGTTGACCAAAATGAAACTATTCCAAACCTCCATTAGATTCCTAGGGCTAATTACAGCAAACGATTCACCATTAAAGGTCATGGATAAACTAACAAAGATATCAATATGTAATGAAAAAATCTGTTTCAAACACCAATTCATTATTATTAATAATTTGAATACAGATATAATATTAGGAATTCCGTTTTTAACTCAAATTTATCCATTTTGGGTTAATTCAAAAGGATTAGGTACAAGAATCATGGGACAAGAAATCATGTTTAGATTTATATCTCCTGTCCAATCCAAGGACTTGAATACCCTACAAAATGACTCAATTTATCATAGCATAAATCTGATTCATAGAAAAGAATCATTGCATCCTGCATGCATTCATTCCATTCAAACAACGTCCCCTTATAACCCCTGGATTCCTTACCACAGATTCGTAATGAACGACAACAAAGGAAAATCTCCAATTCAGAAGACAGTCAATCCCAAAGATTATGAGATAAAAATCTCATCCCTTTCAACCTCTCCTATTCAAAGCCACAACAGATTCCAAGTCCTTGGCAACTTTCCTCCTCTTCCCTTTGCTATAACAACTCCAACAAAAACTCAAAATACTCCACGACCCCAATCCGATTCATCTCCATATTTCATCAAGAAAAAACCCTGAGCATTTGCTTCTCACCAACTTCACCGAGGTTCCTGATTACAAAACGCTTTGTTCATTCATAAATAAACTCCGACCATCCGGGTGCCAATGGCTTCCAGACGATCCACTCAAAACCCAAAGGTACTATGAACTAGTCCTCATTGACTCTGGCTCAATAGAACTTTATCATACCATGGATAAAAGTAATCCAGACAGGATCTCTTACTCCAAGTGCGTCATCAAGAAAATAATTCGGCCAATAGAATGGGCATCTCTCGCTACCACGAGAGAATTCACAATCAACTACATTCCAAAAGGATATACTTATCATGACTACAGAATGGCCTGGTATCGGGCATTCCTCCTCAGACCTTTCGATCATTCATGGTTCTTCACCTTTCACACCAATTGCCAAGAAGAATTCCCAATATGGTTCTATGAATGGTGGCATTCATACAGGCCTACAACCGATATACTACCACCGGCAGCACTCAAAGGCTTCAACTGATACCTCTTCCAAGCCAAAGGATTACACTACATCAAGACAGTCCAATACTACAAAGAATTCAAGGTACGATGGATTTTCTGCTGGAGTTACCAAATTGTTCAACACTACAATGCTACAGACAAATTCCCAATGAGTTTAATCCGGGAATTCAAAATCAAATGGTGGGACAAATTCAACCAGAATCTATGCTCAGAATCAACGGTCGGCGAGTTCCTCATCTCAGGCAAAAAATTTCAACATCAAATTCAACAAGTCCCTAAGCACGAGGATTCTCCAATTACTTCAAAACCCTTTCATAAAGCTTCAACAACAATTCAAGAAGATTCAGACTCTGAGGACGAATTTCAACAATTTTTAAATTCAAGAAATTCAAAAGGATACAAAAGCAACTCGACAAATCACGAGCCAGCTCTACTGCATCCTCTTCACCCATTAATCCAGCACTTGACCCAATAGGAGGTCAAGATCCATTTGACATGTAAAAAAAAAAAAAATTTCATATGACCAACAAGGAGAGAAAAAGAGAAAGAAAGAGAGACAACCTCACCAGCAAACTTCACCAACAAAACCATTTCAACAAAAGATTTCAAAGGACCAGCACTCAAGGATCAGCACTCGAAAAATTCTCCACAAAAAACAAAAGGACTAGCACTCATGACTTCGAAGACAATCAGCAAAAGCAGATTCCTTCTCCGATAAAGTACGACAAGACACAAAACTGCAAGATTCCAAAGCAGACTCAAGCAAAAGGACGACAAAGAACGACAAGACTCAAAGGTGACTCAAAGGCAGATTCCTCTCAGACAAAGGACGACAAGACTCAAAGGCAGATTCCTCTCAGACAAAGGACGACAAGACTCAAAGGCAGATTCCTCTCAGACAAAGGACGACACGACTCAAAGGCAGATTCCTCTCCAACAAAGGACGATAAGACTCAAAGGTGACTCAAAGGCAGACAAAGCAGATTCCTCTCCAACAAAGGACGACAAGACTCAAAGGCAGACAAAGGACGACAAGACTCAAAGGCAGATTCCTCTCCGACAAAGGACGACAAGACGCAAAATAGATCCCAGCCAACTCATCACTACCAGAAGCCTCGCCATTCCTATAAAAAGGAAGGCCACTCCATCCATTAAGGCAGAGCGCAAAAAATTAGAGAGCAAAAAAGAGAGCAGAAAAAAAACAAAGCAAAAAATAGTAGAGTTTCCCCTTGTAATCAAAATCCTCTCCCTTCTTCTCCTTTCAAAGAATTCAAGCTGTATTCCTACTTCTTCTTGTATCCAGTCTCCAAGATAATTCAACACAAGCTTTGTAAGCTCTCGCTCCCACTATAATTCATCCTTTTGAAATAATCTTTACCTCATATCTGTTATTAGATCTAACATTTCATGTCGATCATCCCGCATTCTTACTATTTATTAATAATTATTACTGTTCAAAGTTACTGTTCAAAGTTACTGTTCATAATTACTGTTCATAATTACTATTCATAATTACTGTTCATACATACATATTCTAATTAATCTCCGTCTGTATCGTATCTACCTCCATTTCCAGCCTGTCCTGACCCCTGGGTCCCTCCTAATACCAGGAGGGACCCAGGGGTCAGGACAGGCTGGGAGTGGAGGTAGATACGATACAGACGGAGATTAATTAGAATTAGAATATGTATGTATGTATGTATGAACAATAATGTTTGAACAGTAGTGTACGAATGTAGTAATTGTGAACAGTAATTATGAACAGTAATTATGAACAGTAACTTTGAACAGTAATTTTGAATAGTAATAATTATAGTAAGAATGCAAGATGATCGACATGAAATGTTAGATCTAATAACAGATATGAGGTAAAGATTATTTCAAAAAGGATGAATTACAGTGGGAGCGAGAGCTTACAAAGCTTGTGTTGAATTAATTATCTTGGAGACTGGATACAAGAAGAAGTAGGAATACAGCTTGAACTTTTTGAAAGGAGAATAAGGGAAAGGATTTTGATTACAAGGAGAAACTCTGCTATTTTTTGTTTTGTTTTTTCTGCTCTCTTTTTTGCTCTCCGATTTTTTGCGCTCTCCTCTAATGGATGGAGTGGCCTTCCTTCTTATAGGAATGGCGAGGCTTCTGGTAGTGATGAGTTGGCTGGAATCTGCTTTGAGTCATGTCGTCCTTTGTCTGTGAGTTGGCTGGAATTTGTTTTGCGTCTTGTCGTCCTTTGTCGAAGAGGAATCTGTCTTTGAGTCACTTTTGAGTCTTGTCGTCCTTTGTCGGAGAGGAATCTTGCCTTTGAGTCTTGTCATCTTTTGTCGGAGAGGAATCTTCCTTTGAGTCTTGTCGTCCTTTGTCGGAGAGGAATCTGCCTTTGAGTCTTGTCGTCCTTTGTCGGAGAGGAATCTTCCTTTGAGTCTTGTCGTCCTTTGTCGGAGAGGAATCCGCTTTTGAGTCAGCTTTGAGTCTTGTCGTCCTTTGTCGGAACCTGCTTTTGATGAGTGCTGGTTCTCTTGTCTTTTATGGAGAAAGGTTCTCTCAGTGCTGGTTCTTTTGAAATGTTCTGTTTTTTTTGAATGATCTTTTTTTTTTTTAATGTCAAATGCTGGATTATACAATGTGGTTGGTGCTTGCCGGTCGATGAGTTGCTTTTGAATTTCCGATGCTTGCCGGGGAGGAATCTTCCTTGATGCCCTTGGAGATGTTTATTGCCATGGGACTGTTGGCCAACGGGGTTCGTGAATAAAGTCTCATGTGAACTTTGGTACCAGGGACTTCAGAATTCCTTGGACATTGGTGGCGAAAATCCAATTAGGAGAGTGATGAAAGATGTGAAAACCTTGTGGAAAAGTTTCCATAATATGCTGCATATGAAGCTGGGTAGAAACTTGATCGATTCGTAAATTCAGCCGGGAAATTTCAGGAGGCTTTGGGTGATGTTCTGGATTATAGTATTCAGTGCCAGGTGTAATAAGAAATTGATCGTCAGAAGAACGCCACCAACTATAGTATTCGGTAACGAACACGATATGTTGGGCTGGCTGATAGGATTCAAATTCCCAAATGGGCGGAGTTGAGTAAAATTTGAAATACAGTTTATCAGAACAAAGGCCTTTGAGTTTTAAGGAAGCAGTGGTTAGAGTAGGAAACAAACGAATTCGGTCTTGGTAGGATTCAGAGACTAGTCCGTAACAGAGTCCATTTTCGATTGTCCAAATTTTTGTGAGCGAGGAGTAATTGGATTTAAAAGGAGTCGGAGATTGGAAATTTTTGGTTGTATCACCTGAAGAGAGCCTTCAGGGAATGTGTGGCAAAGTTGATTTATTCGGAGGACTAATTGGGTTTCAGCAGTGCTGGGTATTTGCTCGAGTTTATCGTAGAGTTCGGAAGGGAGGTGTTCTAACATATCATAAACAAGTTGTATACGGTCGTTTTCAAAGAAGATCAGTCTTTGAGGAATAGTAAGAGGAGTATTACCCCTGTTAAAGCGGTTGCTCCTTTTTCTTTGAGAGGATGAGGCAATCAGAGATTTGCCTTTGTCAGTACTCATGTTCTGGAATCTGTGGTTAAAAATTCCCGAGTTAAGAAATCAGGTAAGGAATTACTTGAACCTTTAAGATATTCAATATCAAAGTCAAAGATAGAAAGAATGGCTTGCCATCTAGCAAAGATTTGCTTAGATGCGATATTTTGGACATCTTTTTCAAGAATGTATTTGGCAGATTGACAATCGATTCGGAGGAGGAATTTTTTATTTAAAAGATCATCTTGGAATTTAGAAATGCATTGGACAATGGAAAGAATTTCTTTCTTGATTGTCGAATAGGACTTTTGAGGACCTAGCCAGACGCCTGAATGAAATCTAACTAATTGCTCTTGTGATGTGGTCGTGAATCTTTGTTTTAGTATGCCTCCGTATCCTATGTCAGATGCATCTGTTTCTACTATCATGAATGCATGAGGATGGGGAATGCATAGACAAGGTAATGAATGAACCTTTTCTTTGACTTGTCTGACTATTTTAGTGAGCTTTTCTGACCATGTTGGAGGGTTCTTTTGGAGTCTTTTAAATAATGGTGCACAGGTTATTCGTATTTTGGGAATGTAGTCGGATACATAGTTTAGACATCCTAGGAATCTTTGCAGTTGAGTTTTGTCTTTGATTTCGTCAGGGAATTTGTCTGCAAATTCTATTGATCTATTGATTGGTGTTATAGTTCCTCTGTGAATATCGTGCCCTAGGAATCTAATGGAGGTTTGGAATAGTTTCATTTTGGTCAACGAGATTACTAACCCATTTTTCTTTACTATATGGAAGAAGATTTTGAGGTGTTTAAAATGTTGGTCTATATTCTCTGAGTAAATGAGGACATCGTCTATGTATACTATGGTAAATTTCGTATAAGGGTTAAATATGTCGTTCATGATTTTTTGATATTCTGAGGGGGCATTTTTTAATCCGAAAGGCATTACGTTCCATTCGTAATGACCGAATGGTACCGTAAATGCTGTCTTGTATCTGTCTTGCTTGGCAATTTGTATTTGCCAGAATCCGGACTTCATATCGAATTTGGAAAATAGTTTAGCATTGTATAATCTTTTTAATAAATCCCTTTTGTTTGGGATTGGATACCTAATCCATTGTAATACTTTATTTAATGGCTTGTAATTAATTACTAGTCTAGGAGCTCCTCTTTCTTTTTCTGCTTGGTTCATAACATAGAAACCGACACAGCTCCATGGGGATTTAGAAGGTCTTATTAATTTTTTAGTGAGAAGATTTTGTAATTCTTTTTTACATATTTCTAGTAAGTCGTGATTCATTTGAATAGGTCGTGCTTTGGTTGGAATGTTTTTTTTCTGAAAATTCTTTTTCATAAGGAAGGTCCACTATGTGTCTCTTTCTTTCCCAGAAAGCATTAGGAAAGTCAGAGCAGATTTCTTTTGTGTATAATTCTTGAATTTCCTTGATACGTTGTTGTATATGTGTGTCCTTTAACTGTTGATTTATTCTATGGTATAGGATATCGTCTTTGAGATATAAGATTTTGTTCTGTTTTCTTTGAATTAGGTCTAATTTCTGGTAAATTGAATTAGTTTGTAGGTATTTAATTCTTTGTATCTAACAGGGGTTATGAATTTAAATAAAATTCTTTGTCCTATAATTTTTGTACTTAATCCTTTTGAATCAACCCGGAATGGATAAATTTGAGTTAAAAATGGAATTCCTAATATGATATCAGTGTTTAAATTATCAACAACAATGAATTGGTGTTTGAAACAAAATTTCTTATTACATATTAGTATTTTCATTATCTTTCCCATGACTTTTAATGGTGAATTATTTGCTGTAATTAATTTTTCTTTTGTTGGTTCATAATATTTAGTGGGAAAATACCATCTTTAATTACACTATGATCAGCTCCTGAGTCTATCATGGCTGTAAGGGTTACTTTGGAATTGTCGACAGCTAGAGTTATTAATATGAACCATTTTTTATAATTGAATTTTTCAATGGCGGAGGTTAATTTAGGGGTTGAAGGTCGAGTGGTTGAAATATTTGTTTTATTTAGGGAGAAGGGAAGTGTCTTTTCAAATGAGTTTGGTATAGTTGTATTTTGAATAAGGCTTATAATGTCTTGATGTTGTAGATATTCTTTAATGTGGTTAATTTCCTCTTTTAATGACTTTATTTTTGTTCGAAGCTCATGAATATTGTTCGAGTTTATTTCAGAATCTTTTGAAATATTAAGAGGTTGATTTGGATTATTAATTAGGGGTTTAAAATTTTTTAAGTGTTCCTTTTGGTTTTTAAATTAGAGATTTGATGATTAGTTCTTTTGATTTCCCTTTTGAGTTGCTTACCTTTAAAGTATTAACTTGCTTATTGGGGTTTGTTGGATTACCAAATTCATTCTCATCGGGTATTTTACGTGTATGCAGTGTTTCCTTTTCCTTTATATTGAGGTCTATGCCTAGCAAATTGTTTTTAAATTTAATTTTTTCTTTTGACCTACATCTACCCTTTTTGTGGTTAGGTTTGCTACATTTGTAACAAGTAATTATCTTTGGTTTGGAGGTAATTATTTTTCGATCTAGAATTTCATCTTCTATTGAATTGTTTGAATCATCAGCGGATTCGGTTTCTAAAGTTTTGTTTTCTTTATAGTGTTTATTTTTGACGTACTTGGAATGTTTTCATTAATTCTTTCTAGAGCCTGAATTATTTGGCCTAATAAATTCATTGGTCTGACAGTTTCTACAGGTAAATTTGTTGGCTGAAAATGTGGTGCCGAATAGCTCATTGGGAACTTAGGATTTGACTCCTTTTGAATTCCTTTAATTTCTGTGGATAAGGAATCAACTTGATGCGCTATGGTGTGTAGCATTTGGTTTGAATAGTTGTTCTGATGATATACCTTTTTGATGTCTTCAATGTTGACTGGTTCGTTGTTATTTTTTTCTCTTTTGAAAGGTGAAGCGGTCACTTCTCCTTCATTGGTTGTAATCTTGATAGTTTGTAATGGAGGATGAATGGAAGTCACAATGTTTCCATCTGTTAGTTGCCATTTTTTATATAGACTAGTTTGAACATCAATTTGCGATTGATTGTAAGGTTTTGAATGCCTTGTTTTACTAAATAATATTGTAACCATATCTCAAAGTTGAAATTAATCTCATATTTTTCTATGTCAGTGATCCATTTTTTTATTAATTGTTCTTGGTAAGTCCTATGGAGTTTTGAGAACCAATCGAACTGTTTGAACTCTTCTCGGAACTCTTTCATTAGTCTAAAACTATCGCTAATGAATGGTTTTTTAATCATATTAATTTCTCCAGTAAAGTCTGGTCTCATTTGGGATGATGTTGGAGAGTAGTCTTCTTGACTAACTATTGGAAGAGGTGATTTATGGAATACCTTGATGGGTTGTTGGAATGAATATTCAGAACATGAATTTCTACTGGGTTCAACATATCTAAAAGAGGTTGAAGGTCTTTCCCTTACAGAGTTGAATCTAATTAATACTGTTCCGTCCTCTTCTTCTATTATGTTCGAGATCTCAGTTCTCTCTATGTCTCTAGGAGTCTGAGGGTTTTCTATTTTGAATTCTTCCGGAATAGTGATCTCATTCCATTTTAGTCTTTTGGGAACAAAAGTCTTTGACTGTTCTGCTTCAATTCTGAGTAGGACAGTTTCTTCTTGAATAGGGAAACCTATCATTTTGAATTTTGGGTTCATTTGGGAACTCATTAATTTAAAATATAACTTATACATAACTGACACTTGTTCGGTGAATCTTTCGAATTCATCACCTTGTAGATGGACGTCTAGGATTAATGAGTTTAGGAATAATGGGTCTGTTAAAGATACTGAGTAATTAGGCATACAGTTGAAGTATACTGGTCCATTACATATATTAGTTTGAATCATGGACAAGAGGGATGATTTGTATCTTTTAATCTTTTGTCTCTTAGGGCTGTGTATACAGGAATATCCACACCAGTGTGGACTAGTGGTTTGATGGCTACTTGTACTAACCCAAATGAATATAACGGAATCCTTTCTTAATGAATTCTTGTAACGCAAGTTTGGATAATAGATGAATGGTTTGAGATTTATTCTTAATATTGAATGTCACTTCATGAATTTTTATAGCGTATGAAGTTTTAAAATCAAAGGTGCCTATACTGTAAATATTTTCTTTTTTTTCATTAGGAATTCTCCATTCTAGAAAATCTTCGTGAACTATATCTTCTCTACTTCTTACTACCTTTCTATTTGATCCTGAGGTCGAACTAGAACCTAGAAACATTTTTCTAACAATATTAGTCATCACTTATGCGTAGCTAACTGAGGGGGTTGACCTTTTAATAGACTGGAACACGGGAACACAATGCCTGAAACACCCTATCTCACGGGCTTACCAACGGACTTACAAGCTTACCAACGCCTATATAAATTCAACAAGTCAATTAGTTATGCACTTATGCTAACTAACATGCAAGAAACTTGGCTCTAATACCAGGAGGGACCCAGGGGTCAGGACAGGCTGGGAGTGGAGGTAGATACGATACAGACGGAGATTAATTAGAATTAGAATATGTATGTATGTATGAACAGTAATGTATGAATAGTAGTGTACGAATGAACAGTAAGTAATGGTGAACAGTAATTATGAACTGTAATTATGAACAGTAATTATGAACAGTAACTTTGAACAGTAATTTTAAATAGTAATAATTATAGTAAGAATGTAGGATGATCGACATGAAATGTTAGATCTAATAACAGATATGAGGTAAAGATTATTTCAAAAAGGATGAATTACAGTGGGAGCGAGAGCTTACAAAGCTTGTGTTGAATTAATTATCTTGGAGACTAGATACAAGAAGAAGTAGGAATACAGCTTAAACTCTTTGAAAGGAGAATAAGGGAAAGGATTTTGATTACAAGGGGAAACTCTGCTATTTTTTGCTTTGTTTTTTCTGCTCTCCGATTTTTGCGCTCTCCTCTAATGGATGGAGTGGCCTTCCTTCTTATAGGAATGGCGAGGCTTCTGGTAGTGATGAGTTGGCTGGAATCTGCTTTGAGTCATGTCGTCCTTTGTCTGTGAGTTGGCTGGAATTTGTTTTGCGTCTTGTCGTCCTTTTTCGAAGAGGAATCTGTCTTTGAGTCACTTTTGAGTCTTGTCGTCCTTTGTCGGAGAGGAATCTTGCCTTTGAGTCTTGTCATCCTTTGTCGGAGAGGAATCTTCCTTTGAGTCTTGTCGTCTTTTGTCGAAGAGGAATCTGCCTTTGAGTCTTGTCGTCCTTTGTCGGAGAGGAATCTTCCTTTGAGTCTTGTCGTCCTTTGTCGGAGAGGAATCCACTTTTGAGTCAGCTTTGAGTCTTGTCGTCCTTTGTCGGAACCTGCTTTTGATGAGTGCTGGTTCTCTTGTCTTTTATGGAGAATGGTTCTCTCAGTGCTGGTTCTTTTGAAATGTTCTGTGTTTTTTTTAATGATCTGTTTTTTTTTAATGTCAAATGCTGGATTATACAATGTGGTTGGTGCTTTCCGGTCGATGAGTTGCTTTTGAATTTCCGAAGCTTGCCGGGGAGGAATCTTCCTTGATGCCCTTGGAGATGTTTATTGCCATGGGACTGTTGGCCAACGGGGTTCGTGAATAAAGTCTCCTGTGAACTTTGGTACCAGGGACTTCAGAATTCCTTGGACATTGGTGGCGAAAATCCAATTAGGAGAGTGATGAAAGATGTGAAAACCTTGTGGAAAAGTTTCCATAATATGCTACATATGAAGCTGGGTAGAAACTTGATCGATTCGTAAATTCAGTCGGGAAATTTCAGGAGGCTTTGGGTGATGTTCTGGATTATAGTATTCAGTGCCAGGTGTAATAAGAAATTGATGGTCAGAAGAACGCCACCAACTATAGTATTCGGTAACGAACACGATATGCTGGGCTGGCTGATAGGATTCAAATTCCCAAATGGGCGGAGTTGAGTAAAATTTGAAATACAGTTTATCGGAACAAAGGCCTTTGAGTTTTAAGGAAGCAGTGGTTAGAGTAGGAAACAAACGAATTCGGTCTTGGTAGGATTCAGAGACTAGTCCGTAACAGAGTCCATTTTCGATTGTCCAAATTTTTTGTGAGCGAGGAGTAATTGGATTTAAAAGGAGTCGGAGATTGGTAATTTTTGGTTGTATCACCCGAAGAGAGCCTTCAGGGAATGTGTGGCAAAGTTGATTTATTCGGAGGATTAATTGGGTTTCAGCAGTGCTGGGTATTTGCTCGATTTTATCGTAGAGTTCGGAAGGGAGGTGTTCTAACATATCATAAACAAGTTGTGTACGGTCGTTTTCAAGAAGATCAGTCTTTGAGGAATAGTAAGAGGAGTATTACCCCTGTTAAAGCGGTTGCTCCTTTTTCTTTGAGAGGATGAGGCAATCAGAGATTTGCCTTTGTCAGTACTCATGTTCTGGAATCTGTGGTTAAAAATTCCCGAGTTAAGAAATCAGGTAAGGAATTACTTGAACCTTTAAGATATTCAATATCAAAGTCAAAGATAGAAAGAATGGCTTGCCATCTAGCAAAGATTTGCTTAGATGCGATATTTTGGACATCTTTTTCAAGAATGTATTTGGCAGATTGACAATCAATTCGGAGGAGGAATTTTTTATTTAAAAGATCATCTTGGAATTTAGAAATGCATTGGACAATGGAAAGAATTTCTTTCTTGATTGTCGAATAGGACTTTTGAGGACCTAGCCAGACGCCTGAATGAAATCTAACTAATTGCTCTTGTGATGTGGTCGTGAATCTTTGTTTTAGTATGCCTCCGTATCCTATATCAGATGCATCTGTTTCTACTATCATGAATGCATGAGGATGGGGAATGCATAGACAAGGTAATGAATGAACCTTTTCTTTGACTTGTCTGACTATTTTAGTGAGCTTTTCTGACCATGTTGGAGGGTTCTTTTGGAGTCTTTTAAATAATGGTGCACAGGTTATTCGTATTTTGGGAACGTAGTCGGATACGTAGTTTAGACATCCTAGGAATCTTTGCAGTTGAGTTTTGTCTTTGATTTCGTCAGGGAATTTGTCTGCAAATTCTATTGATCTATTGATTGGTGTTATAGTTCCTCTGTGAATATCGTGCCCTAGGAATCTAATGGAGGTTTGGAATAGTTTCATTTTGGTCAACGAGATTACTAACCCATTTTTCTTTACTATATGGAAGAAGATTTTGAGGTGTTTAAAATGTTGGTCTATATTCTCTGAGTAAATGAGGACATCGTCTATGTATACTATGGTAAATTTCGTATAAGGGTTAAATATGTCGTTCATGATTTTTTGAAATTCTGAGGGGGCATTTTTTAATCCGAAAGGCATTACGTTCCATTCGTAATGACCGAATGGTACCGTAAATGCTGTCTTGTATCTGTCTTGCTCGGCAATTTGTATTTGCCAGAATCCGGACTTCATATCGAATTGGAAAATAGTTTAGCATTGTATAATCTTTTTAATAAATCCCTTTTGTTTGGGATTGGATACCTAATCCATTGTAATACTTTATTTAATGGCTTGTAATTAATTACTAGTCTAGGAGCTCCTCTTTCTTTTTCTGCTTGGTTCATAACATAGAAACCGGCACAGCTCCATGGGGATTTGGAAGGTCTTATTAATTTTTTAGTGAGAAGATTTTGTAATTACTTTTTACATATTTCTAGTAAGTCGTGATTCATTTGAATAGGTCGTGCTTTGGTTGGAATGTTTTTTTCTGAAAATTCTTTTTCATAATGAAGGTCCACTATGTGTCTCTTTCTTTGCATTAGGAAAGTCAGAGCAGATTTCTTTTGTGTATAATTCTTGAATTTCCTTGATACGTTGTTGTATATGTGTGTCCTTTAACTGTTGATTTATTCTATGGTATAGGATATCGTCTTTGAGATATAAGATTTTGTTCTGTTTTCTTTGAATTAGGTCTAATTTCTGGTAAATTGAATTAGTTTGTAGGGTATTTAATTCTTTGTATCTAACTGGGGTTATGAATTTAAATAAAATTCTTTGTCCTATAATTTTTGTACTTAATCCTTTTGAATCAACCCGGAATGGATAAATTTGAGTTAAAAATGGAATTTCTAATATGATATCAGTGTTTAAATTATCAACAACAATGAATTGGTGTTTGAAACAAAATTTCTTATTACATATTAGTATTTTCATTATCTTTCCCATGACTTTTAATGAAAATACTGTCAGAGCCAAGTTTCTTGCATGTTAGTTAGCATAAGTGCATAACTAATTGACTTGTTGAATTTTTATAGGCGTTGGTAAGCTTGTAAGTCCGTTGGTAAGCCCGTGAGATAGGGTGTTCCAGGCATTGTGTTCACGTATTCCAGTCTATTAAAAGGTCAACCCCCTCAGTTAGCTACACATAAGTGATGACTAATATTGTTAGAAAAATGTTTCTAGGTTTTAGTTCGACCTCAGGATCAAACAGAAAGGTAGTAAGAAGTAGAAAAGATATAGTTCGAGAAGATTTTCTAGAATGGAGAATTCCTCATGAAAAAATAGAAAATATTTACAGTATAGGCACCTTGATTTTAAAACTTCATACGCTATAAAAATTCATGAAGAGACATTCAATATTAAGAATAAATCTCAAACCATTCATCTATTATCCAAACTTGCGTTACAAGAATTCATTAAGAAAGGATTCCGTTATATACATTTTGGGTTAGTACAAGTAGCCATCAAACCACTAGTCCACACTGGTGTGGATATTCCTGTATACACAGCCCTAAGAGACAAAAGCTTAAAAAGATACAAATCATCCCTCTTGTCCATGATTCAAACTAATATATGTAATGGACCAGTATACTTCAACTGTATGCCTAATTACTTAGTATCTTTAACAGACCCATTATTCCTAAACTCATTAATCCTAGACGTCCATCTACAAGGTGATGAATTCGAAAGATTCACCGAACAAGTGTCAGTTATGTATAAGTTTATTTTAAATTAATGAGTTCCCAAATGAACCCAAAATTCAAAATGATAGGTTCCCCTATTCAAGAAGAAACTGTCCTACTCCAGATTGAAGCAGAACAGTCAAAGACTTTTGTTCCCAAAAGACTAAAATGGAATGAGATCACTATTCCGGAAGAATTCAAAATAGAAAACCCTCAGACTCCTAGAGACATAGAGAGAACTGAGATCTCGGACATAATAGAAGAAGAGGACGGAACAGTATTAATTAGATTCAACTCTGTAAGGGAAAGACCTTCAACCTCCTTTAGATATGTTGAACCCAGTAGAAATTCATGTTCTGAATATTCATTCCAACAACCCATCAAGGTATTCCATAAATCACCTCTTCTAGAAGTTAGTCAAGAAGACTACTCTCCAACATCATCCCAAATGAGACCAGACTTTACTGGAGAAATTAATATGATTAAAAAACCATTCATTAGCGATAGTTTTAGACTAATGAAAGAGTTCCGAGAAGAGTCCAAACAGTTCGATTGGTTCTCAAAACTCCATAGGACTTACCAAGAACAATTAATAAAAAAATGGATCACTGACATAGAAAAACATAAGATTAATTTCAACTTTGAGATATGGTTACAATATTATTTAGTAAAACAAGGCATTCAAAACCCTTACAATCAATCGCAAATTGATGTTCAAACTAGTCTATATAAAAAATGGCAACTAACAGATGGAAACATTGTGACTTCCATTCATCCTCCATTACAAACTATCAAGATTACAACCAATGAAGGAGAAGTGACCGCTTCACCTTTCAAAAGAGGAAAAAATAACAACGAACCAGTCAACATTGAAGACATCAAAAAGGTATATCATCAGAACAACTATTCAAACCAATGCTACACACCATAGCGCATCAAGTTGATTCCTTATCCACAGAAATTAAAGGAATTCAAAAGGAGTCAAATCCTAAGTTCCCAATGAGCTATTCGGCACCACATTTCCAGCCAACAAATTTACCTGTAGAAACTGTCAGACCAATGAATTTATTAGGCCAAATAACTCAGGCTCTAGAAAGAATTAATGAAAACATTCCAAGTACGTCAAAAATAAACACTATAAAAGAAAACAAAACTTTAGAAACCGAATCCACTGATGATTCAGACTATTCAATAGAAGATGAAATTCTAGATCGAAAAATAATTACCTCCAAACCAAAGATAATTACTTGTTAAAAATGTAGCAAGCCTAACCACAAAAAGGGTAGATGTAGGTCAAAAGAAAAAATTAAATTTAAAAACAATTTGCTAGGCATAGACCTCAATATAAAGGAAAGGAAACACTGCATAAACGTAAAATACCCGATGAGAATGAATTTGGTAATCCAACAAACCCCAATAAGCAAGTTAATACTTTAAAGGTAAGCAACTCAAAAGGGAAATCAAAAGAACTAATACATCAAATCTCTAATTTAAAAAACCAAAAGGAACACTTAAAAAATTTTAAACCCCTAATTAATAATCCAAATCAACCTTTTAATATTTCAAAAGATTCTGAAATAAACTCGAACAATATTCATGAACTTCGAACAAAAATAAAGTCATTAAAAGAGGAAATTAACCACATTAAAGAATATCTACAACAGCAAGACATTATAAGCCTTATTCAAAATACAACTATACCAAACTCATTTGAAAAGACACTTCCCTTCTCCCTAAATAAAACAAATATTTCAACCACTCGACCTTCAACCCCTAAATTAATCTCCTCCATTGAAAAATTCAATTATCAAAAATGGTTCATATTAATAACTCCGGCTGTCGACAATTCCAAAGTAACCCTTACAGCCATGATAGACTCAGGAGCTGATCATAGTGTAATTAAAGATGGTATTTTCCCCACTAAATATTATGAACCAACAAAAGAAAAATTGATTACAGCAAATAATTCACCATTAAAAGTCATGGGAAAGATAATGAAAATACTAATATGTAATAAGAAATTTTGTTTCAAACACCAATTCATTGTTGTTGATAATTTAAACACTGATATCATATTAGGAATTCCATTTTTAACTCAAATTTATCCATTCCGGGTTGATTCAAAAGGATTAAGTACAAAAATTATAGGACAAAGAATTTTATTTAAATTCATAACCCCTGTTAGATACAAAGAATTAAATACCCTACAAACTAATTCAATTTACCAGAAATTAGACCTAATTCAAAGAAAACAGAACAAAATCTTATATCTCAAAGACGATATCCTATACCATAGAATAAATCAACAGTTAAAGGACACACATATACAACAACGTATCAAGGAAATTCAAGAATTATACACAAAAGAAATCTGCTCTGACTTTCCTAATGCTTTCTGGGAAAGAAAGAGACACATAGTGGACCTTCCTTATGAAAAAGAATTTTCAGAAAAAATATTCCAACCAAAGCACGACCTATTCAAATGAATCACGACTTACTAGAAATATGTAAAAAGGAATTACAAAATCTTCTCACTAAAAAATTAATAAGACCTTCTAAATCCCCATGGAGCTGTGCCGGTTTCTATGTTATGAACCAA